>WUQG02435029.1:0-14020 GCA_011317285.2 Androctonus mauritanicus | reverse complement strand
TTTTTTTTCTTCAAATGTGGTCCAAGGAAGCCAAAAGGTTGGACACCTAGTTTAGACACTTGTGACAACAGAGAACAGTATATAGGATTTATGTTGAAAAACTTTTTTATCCAAATTAAAGAACATTTAAAGGTTATTAATAACAAAGTTTTAACTGCAGTTATAAGGAGGTCATATCAGTATGTGATGATATTTTATGGAAGAGATCATTGAACTGATACATGACATTAGCAAGGACTAATATCTTGATTATTTTTTGAAAGACAGTAAAACAGAAGATGATCCTGATGGTGGTCTTGGCTAAGTAAACAGGATATAGTTAATGTCATTACAATAATGGCATGAATCATGTTCACTTCTTATTAAATATTATTGGTTTTTATTATTAATATAAAAGAATATTTTGTATATTCTTTAATATTTGATTTAAACTTATGATTTTTGTTATATTCTACACATTTTTCTCTTAAGCAACTTCTGTTTTTAACATTAATTCAATGTTTATTGTAATTTAATAATTGCAGACTGTTATGATGCTATGTATTTTACATTGTGTTATATATTATTGTTTATTTTAATTTATATCATTTTTTATCACTTTGCATGCTTACTAAAAGCTGTTTCTAATTGTTTATTTGTATGAAGCTTGACTAAGCAAATGATACTATCTCTAGCTATATTAATATTACTGCATGTGATTCTTATAACTTTCTTTTATATTATTAATTTGTTAAAGATTCGAAGAATTGTTTATATTATTGTATTATATTTATTATATATCTATAAGTGAATTCAGAAATCCTCCAAGAAGTCTCTGTTGGAGAAGCTAACGAATGATGTTACATTGGGAAATAACATGATTTATTGAATGACTGGAGGTCCAGCCATTCAACAAATCACTTTGTCTCATAATGTGACATCATTTGTTAGTTTCTCCAGCAAAGACTTGTCAGGCTTAATATTAATATTTTATGAATATTTTGCCTTAATATTTATTCAACAAACTGTCACTCGAATGTTATAAAAATGAAAAATATCTGCTACTTCAACAGATAAATGAATACAATGATCTGCAAACAAAACCAGAGGAGAGATGAGACAGACATAGCATATGGAGGGGAGCAAATTTCAAGTCAAGGTAGCAATAAGATATCAATTAGATCTCATTTTATTTTTGTTCTACTAATTAAGTGAGAATAGACAAATTTAATGAATCAAATAACAATTTAGAACTCAAGTTTTCCCAATAAAAACTTACTGACAGAAAGAATAATGAACTTGATCATCTCTTCTAAGTTTAGAGGACTATGCAGGAGAGGCCTTCCATATAAACAGTAAGAAGAAAAAAAAAGTAGCAAACATTGAACTTCTAAAAAGAAAAAAAAGACCAAGAGGCTTCTCCATGAAAGAAAGAAAAGATATCCTCTTTGCATTGGAATTCAAGATTTACTGAAATATTCTCTTCATTTCTCCTCAGATAAGTGGATAGTTGCAGACTAGAAACAATCCCATTTTGGCAACTACCTGGTAAATTAAAATGAAATAACTATATTTTGAAAGAAATGAATCATTAATTAATTGCTGATTGTTGATTGACTTCTCTTTTATTTGTGTTTCCTATACTGATAATGTTTAAAATGTCTAAGTAATTATAGAATTAAGATCTTATTTTTGTTTATTAATAATTATTTCACTCTCAATTTTGAATTTTGCCTGGACTTCAGTGCCATTCATACACACATTTGCTAATCAAATTATTGTCATGTCGGAGCACCATGATTTAAAAGTCTTCTTGTGTTAGATCTTGATTATAGTATAAAAATCAATGGCCATTTAGACACAGATCCTACACTTGGTACAAAAATAAAGAGAATATATATATTTTTAATTGCAATGAATTATGAGCACATAATAGCAAAGAAAGCCATAGAAGACTAAAAATATTAGAATAAAAATTACATCATTCTATAAATAATTTATGGAATAGTGCCAAATATGCATGCATTAATAGTTAATAATAAATATACAGGAAGTTTCTAACTTATATGGTTTCAACCTTATGCAGTTTCAGAGATGCATGAATCTCTCTACTGTAGAATGTATGTATATAGATGCATAAATCTCTCTATTTTTGTTGAATTTCCTTAAAATGCCAATGAAAATTTTATCAAACAATTTATTTTTTTGTAGAAATATCACTTATGGCTTTAAATTTTCTTATCTATGCTTAATTTCAATTGACCATTTTGTTTGCTAATGCATCCAATCAAGTATATCAAATTTAAACATTATTGGATTTACATAGTATTAATTTACATAGAAATTTTTTGATGAATTTAACCAAATTAGTTGGGGACCTGCTGTATTATTACATACTGACAGTGCTGATTTTCCTGTGATTTTGTATTATTTAAAGTAGAAAACTAGATTATAAGAGATAATGAACCAGTAGTACATTTTTTATGCATTTTTATTTATTTAATTAAAATAACAGAACTTTGTTAATATTTAGTTATATTGTATTTTTCAGTAAGCCTCGAACTCGACGTGGAAAAAGATTTTTGGAAAATAAGGCATCAAAAATTATAGAAAATGTTAAAACAGTTTGTTTTATCCGTGGATCCACTGCAAATAATACTGTTCTTACTGCTATGAAAAATTTTGTGAGTCAAAATACTATTATTATTGAATTTTATGTTTTATCTAATAATTAAATATATGATGTTGAATATATTGCCAAAATACTTTTGAATACAATTAGCTGTTTTGAATTCAGAAACTGTTTTTCTGTTTTTAAAATTAGTCAAATTTTACTTTACACTTACTTCTCTAGTTATGGATATAATTCATATATAAGTTTTGTTCATAACTCAGATATTGTTATTTAACCTGGAAAATTATTGAAATAAATTTATATACTGTGTTTTGTAATATATTTCACAATTGTACCAATTAAAAATTTCTTATTTCACAGATTTAACAAAAAGTTCTGATTATAAAGAGTTTTTTTTGTATAGTTGTTGCCATAATAGGATAACTAACTGTGTAATTTTACATTGATAACTGTGATTATTAACTGTGTAATTTTACATTTAATTTTGATTGCTAAAGTGTTCTGCTGTTGTATTATTTAAAATTATTTAAGAGTTTTTGAAATTTTATGAAATTTGAAAATAAAATTTCATGTTTGTAACTAGAGCAGTGCATGTGTAACAGTCTCAAAAGTAGCATATTATCAGTCATAATCATCAGCAGAAAATAAATATTGATCATTTGAAATACAGATGATTTAAAGTGAAATACCTATTATATTGAATGAATGGAAAAATAAGTTTTGTATTATATTAAAATTAATTTAAATCACAATTTTTCATAAATTGATCTTAATATACTGCATACTTTAATAACTTTTAGGAATCAATTTCATGAATTGCAATTTAAAATATACTTTGCCATGATTTATAATATGGATCCCAGTCCTTGTGACTAAAGGTGTTTGAGACAAATAACCCTCTTTCAACACAAACTTCCAACATTCATTCTAGGATCATCATATTTCCCAATCAATCCTTCCACTGCATCTCTCTCCACACTGACTCTGCTATTCAAATCTCCTGCCATATAATAACTTGCTCCATGTCACTGCTTTAATTTATTGCATCATTCAGCTCAAACCAAAATTTATCTTTTTCATTCTCACTGATACCATCCATCAGAGCAAACATTGCTTCAGAAACATTCTCTGCAGTCCTAATTTTATCTATATTCTAATACATTCTTTTTTTTATTCTCTTATCAGCATACCCTCACCACTTCTCACTCATTGTTTTTTATTCTACGCCATATTCCACAGTGTGTCCTCCTCATTTCATATGCACACCTCTTTTGATATGTTTCACTCATATAGAGCATATCCAATCTATATTTACACATTTCATTCACAAGTTCCTATTCGTTCCTTTCATATGTCTATTCATATTCACATGCCTAATCTCCATTCATACTTCCATTTTCATTATCATTGTCCTTTATCCAATCCAGTTTTAAATCTATATTTGACTTGTCCTTTTCTTTGAATTTTGAAAATGACCAGAAAAATTTCACCACATTGACGATCAGCCAAATAATGATATAGTCTGGTGAAGACAATCCCAGGCACCACTTGGTCAGATTTCTAACTTCTGGCCATTATGGATAAATTGACTTGCCAGCAGCCCAAAAAAATCATTAGAGCATTCAATCACTTTGCCACATAGAAGCATGGCCCTTTAGGAAGTAGTAAATTGATATACAAAAAAAAAAACACAAATAGCGCTTATTAGAAGTGATTAATTTTTATTGCTACAATAATAAAAAGATCCAATCAAAAATAAACCAAGTAAAATACAAAGAAATTAGAATTTTTGTTACAATTTAGATATGGCTACTTGGTTGATGTTATTGCTTTTCTTAAATTGTCAATCAAATAGCTACATCTAAATTATTATAAATATCCTAATTCTGTAATACTGTGCTTGGCTTATTTTTTATATATTAGATGTTTTTGATTGGATATTATTTATATTTTAGATGATAACCATTTTTCTGAGAGAGACATTCTAACAACAATATGATCATTGTATACCCTCTTTATTTTTAGTCCAATTGAATCAAAATTTTTAAGAAATATTTAGTGAAATAATAAATATACATATCAGATTTAGTCAAAATCAGTTGAGTGATGTGACTTGTAGAAGAATTCAGAATAAAATGATCTTCTCCTCCCTTCATTTTGTCTAATTGGGAGTATATTTCAGAAAGTCTTATGTAAATATTACTTATGTTATTTTTTAGATTATTTGAAATTGATTGAACAATATGACTTATAGAGACATTTCTAGAAAAGAGAATTGTCTTCTACACCTTTAAAACTTAGCCCTTGGCTCAAAATTTTCAGATGATTTTAATTAAGTTACGAAATGCCTATATTCCAAAAGCAGTTAAACAATAGGATGTGTAGAAGTATTATGGAAAGCAGACTTCCATTTCTCCCCTTATTTTGACCATTTGTGCTGAAATTTTCAGGAGACCTCAAGTAATCTAAGAAATACTTATATTCCAAATTTCATCAATATCAGTTGAATGATGCAATCTACAGGGGAAAAGAAGAAAAACAACACTTTTTTAAATTGATTTTTCATAATTTTTAAGCTATTCTAGTTCTATTATTAATTGGATTTGAAACTTCACATTTTGAAAATGGTGTTCTATCTGAATATAATTATCAGATTAATGATAAATAACTTGGGACCAAAGTTATAACAAGCTAAATTTTGATGATAATGACTCCAGTAAGAGTCAATCAGTGATTGCTGTATTTGGCTTAGAATCACTGTTGTGCTTTTTCTTTTGATAAGTGCTATTTGTGGTTTTTTTTTATATTGATTTTATTATTTATATTGATTAATTGATTATTTATTTAATTTCAATAATGATTTTAAAAATTTATTTTATTGGATATATGTATCTATATTTTAAAATATATATATATTTTTTTCTTCTTTTCTTCATATTACTACTATATATCTTTAATATAAAAATATTTATTATATGAAATATTTTACTATGATCACATGAAATTATAATATGCGATCAGCAATGCATTTATTCAAGATAATTTTCAAAAAGTTATTGTTAAGACTACTAATTTTTGAATAAAATGTAATAATTTTTTATAGAATAGTTTAAAGAAACCTCATGGTGTCTTTTTCAGCAGGTAAAATTTTTATTTTTATTTTTTTATTTAAATTCAAAAAGTTATTTTTAAATATAATTATTATAATTCTAGGAAAAATGAAATAAGACCATTTGAAAATATCATACCATTAGTAAGTAAACATTTAAACTAAATTAATGAATAAATTATGTTTATTTTAATTATTCAATAAACTTTGAAAACAATATTTCTTTGATAAATCAATTATGATATATTGTAGAACCCCTTATCCATAGGGCTAGGTACAAACCTCTTCATACATACCTGAAACTTGACAAATACTATACTGTAACATGTTGTACATTGCTATGATAAATAATTGTTTAATTTATAAATTAGATACAATAAAACATTAACAACAATAACTAATAATAAACTAGAACAGTTATAATAATAATAGTTATGTGAATGTGGTTTCTCTCTCTCTCTCTTTAAAATATTATATTGCACTCATCCTTCTTTATTCTTCTTCTTGTGATGATGACACAATGCCTATGTGATGAAATGAAATGATCTTCAATTATGAATGTTTAAGATTGGTTCTCATTAGCATGGTTTCAGCATGGAAAACTGCCTTGTGACATCATCTCACACAATCAGAGAACAGTTTGAGGCACAAAGTCATATAAATTATTAAATATATAACATAAAATATTTTGTAATGAAAATGTGCTGTCTAAATTTTTTCCTTTTTCTCTTTGTAATAATATTTTATGACATCACACTATATTTAATTGGTTGATTTATTACCAATATATGATTCATGATGATGTAAGAACTGATAATATTAATAGTTTTTTTGCATAATTAATTTCCAAATTATTTTTATAATTTGTTCCAATTTTAAAGTTACTTTTTAATTTATTTATTGTATACTGAAAGCTAATACAATGCCTTACAGAAAGAGTGGGTGCCCTTGACTATGATGACCACCATGGTAATTTGAAATTTGGTGAGGTTAATTAGATACAAAAACAGCTAGTACATTGGCATTTTTCAGCATCGTACATTGTTGCCACAAAAAAATGAAAATATCTTTAGTGACAGTCACATAATGAGACTTTACTAGACAAATTTTTAATGAAATTTTAATGAGTGTTTGATAAAATATTCTTTTAGAGGAGAAATAAGTTTATAATTTCTATCTTGACATATTTTTTGACATGTGGTGCATGTCTTGTAGTTCACTCTATTATATGAGCTTAATAAAAAGAAAGAAGGAAAGTATAATTTGTTTAGAGGAATACAGTGCATAGCAAGGAGAAGATATGCATGCTTCTTTTGCTGGCATATATATAACTTTAGGCATCAGCTAGATTTATAGTATAGAGATGAAAACAAAAATTATTATTTTATTTCAAATGATTTGTTGAAAATTTATAAATAATTTTAAGCACATTCTGCATAATAATTTATTTTGATATTGGTTATATTTTTTATGAATGCCAAATCGTCTCTATAAATAAATATCTTTTCAGGAATCTTTCTGTCAGAAACATGATACTTCTCTATTTATGTTTGGATCACATAATAAAAAGCGGCCAAATAATTTAATAATTGGTAGAATGTACGATTTTCATTTACTTGACATGTTTGAATTGGGCATTGAAAAATTTAAATGTCTTGAAGATTTTAAGGTAAGCTTTTATTATATTTTAATTTAAAATATTTCTATATAATAATAATTGTATTATATTTTTAAAAGGTCCCAAAAATTTCATGTGGAATCAAACCACTTCTGTTGTTTGCAGGAGAGTTATTTGAAGAACCTGAATATCAACGTCTTAAAAATTTATTAATAGGTATAGAAAATTTTAAAGATGTAACATATATCAAATATTTGAAAAAATTCAATTTTTTTAATGTTTCTTAGATTTCTTTCGAGGCTCTGAAGTTTCAACAGTACGTTTACAAGGCTTAGAACATGTTATTATGATAACATCAGATAATGGAAAAATATATTTTAGAAGTTATAGGTAAATGAATTCTTGTTTAATATTAATAATTTTTCTTTATGACTTGTAATTCTAAATTCAAATTATATCTTTATAGAATTGTGATGAAAAAATCTGGCACAAAAACACCTTATATAGAATTGATTGAGATTGGTCCTTCTTTGGATTTGGTTTTAAGAAGAAATAAATTAGCTTCTGAAGATCTCTTCAAATTGGCACGAAAACAACCAAAAGTTTTGAAGGTGTGTTATTTAACTTTTAGGAATTATATATATATAGAAATTATTGATGATTTCAAATTACATATATATTATGCATTCTTTAAACTTTCATTTAGGAAAGATAATAAATTTCCCATGAAATTAACGTCTTTAAATTTTATGATTAGTTTTATAATGAACGAAAGAAAAATTAGAAAATAACTAGATAATTTAATAATTGGTCAAATTTGTGATTTTCATCTACTTAAAATCTTCCAATGCCCAATTCAATCATTATGTGATTTTATTACTTTTTAAAGAAATTAACTTTTTCAAATCAAGAATATTCATTCATTCACAAAATCCATTTACATTTTGTATAAAAGTAAACAATTTATAATAAATTATAATAATCTTATTTTTCAAAATGGAATATCTTAGGTTTTTCCAAAATTACTTAATTTTTATTAAAGCTGCATTTGGAAAAATTTATTATTATTTACATTTAAAGTTTTGTTGGTTTAACAGATATTGATATCATTCAGATAAAGACATAAAAGCAAAAATTTATAACAACTATCAGTGAAAAAATAACGATATTCAGATTGCTTTTAAAAGAATCGGCAATATCACTAAACAAAATAATAGAATCTTAATTTATTTCATCACCTGAATTTTATATCTAATATAGAAAATTAGAAGAAAGTACAAATTATATAGGGACAGTAATGTAAATTATGTATATAAAATGGCTTTTAAAATGCATGTTGGGTATGATTTTTGAATCAAAATCATCAAAAATTTTCAAAAAATAATTAACTAGTAGATAGGTTAAATTTGATATAGATGAAGATTATATGGTAGACTCTTGCTAATCTAACTTCTAAATTATCCTGCCTCCAGCTCTGGTCATGTATAAGAGAGAGAGCGAATTCTCTCTCTTTCTGAAGTTAAATATGCATCATTATTAGACATTTGTTGCTACCCAGGCTAGTAAGGTGATTATATGACAAAATGTGTCATCAATGAGTATCTTCGTTAAACCTGATAAAAATCTGTGGCATTTAGAAGTGACTGCATTGAAGAGAAAATGCAAGATTTCATTTTTACTGTATTACAATTGTACATGTTTTACTATACAGATATGAAAAGAGCATTTCATTGTTGTAAATGAGACAGTATAGTACATACTGATCATATATATATCATCATCATCATATGCTTGTATCTTATTATTAATATTTGTATCTTATTATAATTATATCATCATCATATGCTTGCATCTTATTTATATATTTTTAAACATTTACTAGATACAATAAATTTGTAACATTTACTTTTTAATTCTAATGCGCACTCAGTAATTTAGCACTCTCTAATCTAACATCTCTCTATGCAAGAAATGGTCAGATTAGTAAGATTAGTGTATTATTGATTAAGTATATATAAGGTGCTGGAAAAAGTATATTGTGCAAAAGTATTTTTGAAAAATCATGAAAACAAGAGCCTAGCATGTTTGGTTTTTAATATATATTTAAAAATGCTAATGGCAAGTAGGTATATAAATTAGATGTTAAAAGGATTTTTATGAGAGAGAAATTTCTTACCAAAAATGATCTGGAAAAAAAGTATATTGTAATGCTTACAAATGTTTACTTTTATTCATGCTGTTGATAATGTAATATGCAAATTAGTGTTTCACTTACACACTTGTCTACATTTTCATTTTGTTTTGTAACTTGGAACTATCATGCCCATAGCTAAGCACATTACCAGTGAGGAGATTTGTAAAATATGGAAATATAGATCAGAAGGACTAAATCAGACTGTTTGTTGTGTCCTATCAATTCTTTTAGCAATTTCAATCTCCAAAGTACTGAAAAAAAGAATGGAAGTTTCAGTAATAAATCAAGATCTGGGAGGCCAAAAGTAACAACTGTAAGGATGGACACAAAAATATTCTATTTAACTTCAACTCAAATGCTATTTTCATCTCAAATAAAGTCAAAAACAGGAGCAGTGGTATGTCTAAGGACAATACACAACAGATTACTTCAAGTATCAGAAAATGAAAGTAAAGCATCCCCTATCAAAGGGAAATGTTGCAGCAAGACTGGAGTTTGCTAAGAAAGTTATGATATGGAATGATGATTAGCTGAAAATTATTTTTTCTGATAAGAAAAAAATTCATCCTGGATGGACAGATGGCCTGGAATTTTACTGGCATGATTTAAGAAGAGAACCCAGAACATTAGGAGGTGGATCTGTAATGATGTGGGCAGGCTTTGGATTTAATGATAGAACCCTAATATTGTTTTTGGAGGGTAGACAAAACTCGGGAAAATGCCTTATGCTTTGCCTTATGGGAAGGATATTGGGGTACCAGACTGGATCTTTCAGCAAGAGTCTGATACATGTATCAAAGAGCACAAACTTTTGGATTGGCCTTCAAGAAGCCCAGATCATAATCCAATAGAGAATTTATGGGGTATACTAACACACTTGTTATATTATTTGTCATCTGCATAAACCACTATTACAGAGCTCAAGGATGTCATTACCAATTGCTAGTACAAAATTGAACAAATTGAATTGCAGAATTTAATTCTATCAATGAAAAATGGTAAGTTCCATTTAAAAAATAATAATGTAACAAGCAACTTTTATTAACTTCAATATACTTTTTTCCAGGCAAATTTGTAAGTGAAATTTATGAGGATCAACATTTCCTAATTTGAAAACATTCTTGTTTTTTAATTATTCTCCAGATGTACTTTACAATATAAGTGGCAACAAAGTTTCTATTGATTTCATTGAAAATTTATTTAAAGCTTCTTTATACAATATACTTTTTTCTAGCATCTTATAAAAAAGTTAAATTTGATTTGCAATATTGCCAAAATTATATCTACATATAGCATTTAATGATTGATTGTATAAATATCTATAAGAAACAATATAATTACTGTAATATAGTGTACATGTTCAATTTGTTATATTATGATATAGATCATTAAGAGCTGGTTATTGATGGTGTCATTAACTTTAATTACAATAGGCATAACAACTATTATATAAAATTGTAGGACAAAAAATCATTTCATATTAAATTATAGCAAAGTATCAAAAAAATTCATAATAGAAATTTCTCATTTGATAGATTGATAGAACAAATAAAAAGTTTCTAATTGATCCAATTATAAAATATATTACAAAACAATGTAAAGTTATTTCAGTACTTTTAGGGGTCAAATAATACAATATCCAAGTTTAGAACAAAAATTACATATAGGCACTTATGATATAAATTGTGTTTTTAAGTTTATTTCAGTCTAAGTAGCAATATTGAAAGTAATTGTTTTATTCCATGACAAATTCTGTGGCATAGAGCAGTATTTCCCAACCGGTATGCTGCAGTGCCTGTTGTATTTATTGTTCTATTGCAATAAATACATTGATGAACAACTCTTATACCTGCATAAGGAATAATATTTAAAATTTGATTTTAAATAAAACTTCAGAAATGATCATGATATATATTTTTACTTTTTCTTTCTAGCCTAAGAAGACAAAGAATATAGAGAAGAATATATTTGGCAGTAAATTAGGACGTATTCACATGAAAAGACAAAATTTCAAGCAACTGAACACTCGGAAAATGAAGGGATTGAAAAAGAATCTTCAATCTAATGTTAAACGTAAAAGAGAGCAATATTCTAATTATCCAGTTAAAAAAGCTAAAGTGTAAATATAAGAAATAAAAGTGCTACAAGAATATATGCGAAATTTTTTATTCACATGTTCATGCAAATTTTTTTACACATCCATCAATCAGATTTCATAAAACATTTCTTGTCAGTAAATTAGCCCAATGTTATCACCAAAAAAAAGCAATTTCCGTATCTGTGCAGAATTGTCCACGTTATTCACGAGGGGAAACATTCCTCTAAAATTTAACATGATCTACCATTGTACATATATGATTTATGTTATCATATGAATGTGGTTAACAGCCCTTCAACAATAGTATTTTTACTGCATTTTGAAACAACTGTGCTACTTTTCATGATATCAAGTATTTTTATTCAAAGCTGTTAAGGTCCACATTCATAATGTTCTGTCTTTCAATGTATGAATTTACAAGGCATCCTTTCATATTAAGATTAAAAAAAAATATATATATATATATTATATATTAAGCTTGTACAAAAATTTGAACGCAGATAGGATTTGTACGTTGGTGCATGACTTACTGGATATATATATAATATATATATAGCATTCTGTACAAAATTTTACAGTTTTTGGTTTAGTGTATAGTGATGAAAGGCAATATATATATATGTTGCTGTTTAAATGAAAATTTTCACTTATTTTACAATTTGAAAATAAAATGTACATTAGTCTTCATAGTATCAGAGAAGACACACAGATAATCAGAAATTAAAACATAAATATCATTAAAAAATATATTTATGGTTACAATTAACAAGAACAAAAGGACAGTTTATATTTGATAATTGTATCCTTTAAAAATTATAAATTAAAATTATTGTCCAAGTAGCACAGATGTTCCAAAACTGATGGTTTAAATGTTGTAACATTAACCATGGCAGTAGTTTTTATATATATATATATGTACATATTTTACTTTTTAACCAAAAAGTCATGTCTAACTTGGTCGGCATTGACTTATACTGGTTTCCCTCCCTTCTCCATCTGCATCATCTGTATCTAAGACACCAGGTATACGATAACCCATATTCATTAACATTACTTCCAATGGATCAGCATTCATTCTCCTCTGATTTGCTACTGCTGCATCTTCCGAATCTATTACTTCTCTATCTTCTTTACTACCATCCTAAGGGAGTTTATTTGTAGAATATTATTGTTTTTTCAAAACTATCAAGTTAAAATATGCATTAAATTTTATTTACTTCTGGTTTTGGACTCCATAACCTTACTACAGGGTCAATACCACTTGTTGCTAATAAGCAACTACTAGGATGAGGCTGCAGACAGTTAACAATGGAGTCATCCCCTCTAAGAACTCTTACAATGTTTGTAGTTTCTCTATCCCACATAAAGAAAGAACCATCATCTGAACCAGCAACAATATATTGTCCACAGCTGAAAAAGATATCAATATTTGCATTATTAAAAAGGCAATTACATACACATACAGGATGGTTCATAAGTCTCCATATATAAATATATTCAGGTATTGAATCAATTTGGGTGTCTAGAATGCTCAGAAAACAATGTATCAGAATATGATAAGAGTGTAAAATTCCTGCATTCATAGATTCAACAGCACAAACCAAATGATAATATTTTAATCACTTAAAATCAAAAAAATAATCTTTCTGGTCTGTTGTAATAACTGAGCAGTGATTCTACACTCTTATTTAGAACATATTTTTTTAATTGTATTCTCAATTTGCATTTTTTAATTTTCTTCATTAGAATGGCATATTATTAAAATATCAAGATAGATATGATTTTAATTGTAGCATATTTATAGATACTGGCCAAAATTAGAACTGAAAACTCTCATTTCTTTGCAAATTTAAAGTATAAATTAACTATTATATATAAAAATAAGCATTTTTCAATTGCTTTGCAAAATTTATTTATGTACAATTATAGCCATTGTGATATCACTTTATATGCAAAGAGGCAAGCTGCAGAATTATTCGTCATTCTGCATACAACATTGCAATGCCTCTCTGCATGTAATGTTGTATGCAGAATGATGAATGCCTCAATGTGCAACAGATGCACGAGACATGCAGCTTGCCTCTGCATTCACATGTAGAAGATATATTGCAGAAAAGGCTGACACGAAAAAAATTATACGCTGCCACTTTAGCAGAAGCTATTATCATCATTTCAAATGACAGAAGGAAAAGAAGAAAAAAGAAATGCTGGACTTGCAAATATTTTGACTGACGCATTAATATCATCTATTCTGACTTGGTTCAAAATACTAATTCCAGTCTTTTCAAAAATATTTAAAATGGATTTTGTATCTATTTGATATTTATCACCCAACTCTTGTATAGCATCACATCATACTTCCAGTTTTGTATAATTTATGGGAAAAT
>WUQG02435018.1:0-14020 GCA_011317285.2 Androctonus mauritanicus | reverse complement strand
TGATAAATTAGACTAGAAAACTGACAAGATGGGATTAAAAAAAATTCAAATTTTATTGAGTAATTATAAACAATGTTTGTTTACAGATAATTTTAAAAAATATTTTGGCAACTGAAAAAATTATTAAAAAGTAATTTTGATGATCAATAACCAAAAAATATTTTGCTGATTTTTCTAATTCACTGTCTACTACGGTATTTTTCCTAAAGGAAGAATAAGCAGTACCATTTTGTTTATGCTGAATTAGTTTTGCTTAATCAGTGATGATGAAAATTATAAAATTTGTAATACTGTATTCTCAAAATTTACAAAATGTTATTCACAACTGCTATACTTATAATTGTATTTCGTTAATCAAACAGCATTTATAGCAGCTAAATTTCTTTTTATTTTATTTTAAAGTTACTGTAGTAAAATAAAAAGAAACTTAGCTGGTATTAGTGCTCTCAAAATTTAATAAGGAAATTGTTCTTACATTAAGAGTAATCCTTATATATTAAATATTCATATACTTTTTGCAATTTTCAATATTTAGCAACAGAATGAAAATATACTATGCCAAAAAATTTTTTGTTGTTTTATTTTAAAATATTAAAACAATTTGTGGGTGATAATTAAAAAAATATTTGATGTTAAGAACATTTCATATTTTATAGGAAAATTGTCTGATCTAATCTCTTTGAAATTTCATGAGAATGATAGGAATAATGAATAGTTGTCATTTTTCCACAAAATTGAAATAGCCAGTGTTATAATTGAAAACTAGGGAAAAAGTCAAGCAGTGGCTTATTACATTAAAACCATTAAACATTAATAGTTGAGGCGTGATTTTTTGGAATGTCATTTGATATGCTTCCTTAAGATTCATAATTTTTTATTAAAAATTTTTAATAAAATTTATGAATGCTAATGCAGCATGATCAAATGACATTCCAGTTATTAAGTAAATATTGATATTTTTATTTTTTAATATTTCAACTTGAAATTTTCAGGATATCATCCTTATTAATTCTAAGCAGATTTTAATTTTGGTAAATTTGTGTGTGTGTTTTATTTTATAAAAACATTATCTTAAATATTTTAATAGAAAACATTCATTCTATTTTCATTAATTTTAGTTTATATTTTACTTTTTTGATCATTTATTTGCATTCTGTTAAATTGTAGCATTGGCTAATTTTTACTCAGTAATTTTTTAAACTAGAAAAATACCAGCCAATAAGCAGTAAAACTTGCAAGCAGTTTTCTTGATTTATTATGGATCAGTAATTTTTTATTTTTCTGATATTTCTATTCTGTCTGCTTCACTATGTTTACAAATAGAATAAGTGTTTTATATCAATATTATAAACAAGGGAATAGGGTTGATTCTGAAATATCAATTTGCACAGGATTTTGTAAGCTGGTGGCAGTCCTGTATTCATTCATCTGACAAAATTTTAGGTATATGCACTCAACCAATTTTTTTTTAATCACAGTAAAAAGGTTCAAACACTTTGCTTTCTTTTAAAAATAGTACCAAAAACTGAAGCACTATAGTAAAAGTAGAGTTAGCACGGCATAATGTTTTCGGACTACTTGAGTCCCTCTTCAGTACCGAAATACCTAAGTTATACTACTAGTATTGAACACATAGATAAGGATTCGATACTAGCAGTATAACTTAGGTATTTCAGTACTGAAGAGGGACTCAAGTAGTCCGAAAACGTTATGCCGTGCTAACTCTACTTTTGCTATAGTGCTTCAGATTTTGGAACTATTTTTTTTTTAATTTTTACATTTTGCGATTTTTGACATTAACATAATTCTGTTAAAAGTTTTAACATTCAAATATGAACATGTAAACAAAATCATTTATCTCATCCAAAATCAGAATAACTTTGATAAATTAGACTAGAAAATTGATAAGATAGGATTAAAAAAAATTCAAATTCTATTGAACAACTATAAACAATGTTTGTTTACTTATTAAGTAAAAATTGAATTTTTCTTGGCAAAAGATATCAACTCCAAGCACTAATAAGCAGTCCAAGTATCAAAATAATATAAAAACATTTATTAAAAAGTAGCTCTTTTGGCTAACATGCCATCTTCAGCTTAAAAATACATTCTAAATTCTTTTTTGGAACCGAGAATGGATAACAGAAAAACAGTAAAGTTCCATTAACGTAGATGCGTTACAAAAATTTTTGAAAAACATTACATAAAAATTATCAAAAACTTCCAAGGATTACATAATAAAAATAAACATTAATATTAGTAATAAAACATAAATATAAATATAAACATATATAAATAAATGCTGCAAGCCCAAAGGAGATGGGGGGGGGTACACAAAAACATGGTTTATAAATGCACACACTAACTTCATTAAAAGCTCATGTTAAGACGTCACAGTTGCTCCCTTTACACGCTGGTTAAAGGCATTGAGATCACATATACATCTCTATATGAATAAAATGGAGGAGAGAGGGGGTGGTTACGTCTCAAAGCGTTATCATCTTAGTAAGTATCTCCAGGGTTTCTTTATAGCTTCCACCTGCCTGACGTTGATAACTAATTTATGCTGGTTTCCTTTGTGTATTTGAACATTCTCTGCTGTGTACAACTCTTCCACTCTCGTAACTTTTTTAATTACTTTACTGTCTTGCCAATTTATATCGATGTTAGCTTCATAAGCCTTCTTGGCTAGCGCTGTTGCAAAAGTCATGTTCTTTATGTCCCTCTGATGTTCTGCCAACCTGTCTTTCAAGTTCCTCGAGGTTGCGCCTATGTATACTTTGTCTAGGTTCTCAATAGGTATTTCATATACCCCTGAACGTTCCTCTCTGGTGTAAGGGTCTTTTACCTTTCTCAGGACATTAAAGACCGTAGGTAGTCACTTATATGCTGGTTTCCTCATTTCTCTCTTTAAAATCTTCTCGACTGTTTTAAAACATGCTAAAGCCTCTAGTACTATTTTATAGCCGGTTTCTCAGGAGCTTAGGTCGTGTTGGTTGCCAGTGTCTCTAACTCTCTGGTTCAGGAATGGCCTGGAGATTTTCTGCTTAAGCTCTTTCAAAACCTTGTCTACTAAGATTCTTTTATATCTGTGTTTAACAGCTATTTCATTAATTGCTATTATTTCTCTCTTTAATGATTCAAAGCTACTACTGTGCATGAGGGCTCTTGTTAAATATGACCTGAAGGCTGCTCTCTTGTAGCACACCCATCATA
Organism: Androctonus mauritanicus; assembly: GCA_011317285.2. Lineage (NCBI taxonomy): Eukaryota > Metazoa > Arthropoda > Arachnida > Scorpiones > Buthidae > Androctonus > Androctonus mauritanicus. The sequence continues at coordinate 10,804 of WUQG02435018.1, read as the reverse complement.
ATTCCTAGGCTGTCCCTTTGTCATTGGACCACCTAGGAATTATGATGGGTGTGCTTGATGGTTTCCTATAAACCTCAGTTGAAAAGGAGTTGCAAAGTCGCGAATTCTATCAAAGATAATATCAATAATAAATACTTATAAATTACACATAATGGTTAACACGACTCTGCAAAATCCAAAGTTCTGCCTGAGCTCAGGTCTTTTACTATTTTTTTAATAAATATAAATCTGTAAGTAACATTTAACCGGCAAAGTAAACAACCGGAAAAAACGTACAACTATAAAAGTATCAAACGAGTGTTAGAACTAAACCGCCAAAAGCTATGTTAGTAACTTACACTAATAAATTGAATAAATTCTCAAAACAAGTTAAATAACAAAAAATATGAAATTTATTAGACTCAGAAACCACTTACAAAAGTGTAATCCAAGTTTTAATAAAGCAAATTCAAATCTTCAACAAAACTTATTTAATCAGAATTCAAAATATCCAAAATCAAAATTATTCACAAGAAACAAACCTTAAAGACTACTTAAACTCTAATACCTCCACAACCAATATAAACTTCAAATCACTGCAGATCTTTTACAAGAATTCAATAATAATGTCACTCAAGCAATTTCACTTGGAAATCAACACCTCTATGTCACAATAAATACTGTTCAATATAGATTGATAGATATCAATTTTAATCAAATACATAAATATTTTATTAATTAAAAATTAAATTTTTTATGATTGAAAATTTATTGCTATAAACAATTAAATGTTATATCATAAAAAAAATTCTTTTTTAAAAAATAAACAAAATTAGCCTAGTTTTTTAATTTTATAATCGTAGTGGTAGTTTTTAGCTAAATTTTAAAGCTTTGTACATCTTCAAAAAAAATTAGTCATGTGCAATAACTAATTTCTTCACTTTACTGTATTTATTTTAGATTTTAAAATAAAATTTTCTTTAACTAATAGCAAAATAATATTATATGTGATCATTTTAATACATACATTAATAAATTATACAAAAATCATTCAATTTATTGCAATTTTAAATAGCTTTAGCTTGCTTTGCACTATCAAGTTGTGATGTATGCTGATATCATTAAAATTTAAAACTGGAAATCTTTCTTTCCTAACATAATTAGCAATTTGTCAATGTAACAATAGCATATAACATAAAAAAATAACATTTGGCAATCCTTGAATTAAACAACAAAGTTCTTTAAAAAAATATGATATATTTGTAAATAACAGCACTAAAAAGCAGTTGAAAAATAATAATTAAAACTTTTAAATGAAATGGTTGTATAACAACTGAAAACATCTTCAGCATTAAAAACAAAATAAAAAAAGTTTTTTCAGTTCGTTTTCAAACATATATCTCTCAATCTTATATTATTAGTGGAGCCAGCTAAGAAAATGGATAGAATTTCAGAACATAGGAAAGTATCTATAAAATTCTTGAAGGCCTGTGAAACATCTCTCTTTTTAGAACAATGTAAAATTAAAAAGATGTTCCCAATGTCAATCCATAAATTATGATTACCTATTAATTCCAGAAAGATACTATTAAATACTAAAATGTATGCTTCACTAAGCCTTATCAGATGCTAAATGAAGAATGTATAAGTTTAAATGAAAGAAGGAACTTTTAAAAAGACAAATATTAGAATCACAAAGGGAAGTAGAAATAACAAATAAGAATTTGATAGATAGAAAAACCAATATCTCATTGATAAACTTAGGAAGCAACATATTAGGAAATTTAAGTGGATATTTTATAAACAGTTTCTGAGAAATAGATGCAGCAAATTAGAACTCAGCCAAGTAGTTTCTGTAAAGAGATATAAACATTCTGCAATATGCCTTAGATCTATTGCAAAAGGGTCATCTTGTGCTCTAGAATGAGAACTAATAGCTAAAGATATAATTCTAGCAGTGGAAAGATTAACAGAACTCTAGAAGTATTACAAAAAGAGCAGATCCAATGGCAAATCATTGAACAAACTAATGTTAAAAGAAATAAAAGCGACATAACATCAATTAACAGAAAAAAGTATTACTAGATATTGAATTAGATTGGATTAGACATGAGGACATAGTTTTAACTAAGGAAAATAAAACAAATGAAGTATAATGTAATGCTTGGAGTATATTAATAACTCGTGTGCAATAGAACTACCTTCTGATCCAATAAATAAACTAAAGGCAAAAATAAAAAAGCTTGCAAGGAAACAGCATTTCCTGCAATGGTTAGTCTTTAAAAAAAATTCCTAATCCTGTTTGTCCTAGGCTCTTCAGATATGTCAAGAAGCATAAAGATCCGATAGTTATCAGTCCCATAGTCAAAAAATATAGACCATTCTCATAAAATTTGAACGTGCCTTAGCCAGTTGGTGCCTTGATAAGCTAGAAGCTTATTCTTATTCAGTAATGTCTGCACAGCAATTTCTTGAGAAAAATTAAACAGATAACATCAGCATTTGGAGACATTATCGTAGTGTACAACTATGAAAACTATATCCATCTTTGCAGCTAACTCCTACTTGTCTATATTTCTACAAATTCCTCTTGGAAAAAGTTACTGATTCTGAAAATATAGCATCATTATTTAGAGATATTGCAACATTAGTATATTATAACTCCTATTTCAAATTTAACAAAAAATTTTACAGACAAGCTTATGAAGTACCCATAGGCAGCCCAATGGCAAGACGTCTTAGCAGAAATAGTACTTAAGTATGTAGAGAATGACGTTCTAAAAACCTTTAATACCAATTTTGAAATATCTTTAAGATACATGGAGGATATGTTATATGGAAAGATTGATCTGACAAAACATTAGAAATGAAACAAGCCTTCTCAAACAACTCTCTAAGTCTAAAACTTAATCTATATTAAGTCAGTTCAACATCCATCCACTTCTTAGATGTTCAACTAGATTCTGTACTACCACAATACAGTATCAAGGTTTATAGGAAACCAACTTATGTTTCTACCATCATCTCAGCCTGGTCAGCAGACCATCATAGTTACAAGCAAGCAGAATTTAGATCATATTTTACATGCATTATAATGCATTGTTTCATGGTATAGGCTAAATAAGAAGAATTTAACAAGTTCATAAAAGAAGGAAAAGCCCATGGTTATAATTATATGACAATGATTTATGATAAAATATTGAAATAATCAGAATAGGTAAGTAGAATAACCAAGTACATCCTAACAACAAGGCCATCCCCAAAACCAATAGACATCTAAATATCTGCCAATGCCATCATTAACTAGAGGAATCCTGCTGTAAATAAATTAGCAAAGAATCAAGAGCTAAAACTAGCATATAAGAAGGAATGTTACAGTCTTCTAATGCTTACAAAATGACAAGGATCCTTATCTGCCAGATCAAAGAGTTGAGATCTATATTTTGCCCTTATACAATGAAGACCTTAATAAGCAAGAAAAGTACATAGGACTAACTATAAGGAGCTTAAAAGATAGAATTCAAGAACACAAACCTGACATAAAAAATGGAAATCTAAGAACACCATTAGCAGAAAGATCCTATGAGCATAATATACAAATCAAATTGAAAGATGCAAGAGTCATAAAATCTTGTAATAATTTAAAAGAAGGATTATTATTAGAATCATTGAAAATAATACAAAGAGCGCAATATAAAAACATCATTAATGGACAGACAAGTGAGGATATTTTTTATGGGACATACATCTTGAAGAAAACTGGAAGCTGATAACATGGTTGCACGATACTTAATAACTTCAATATCCTGTAAAGATCATTTAATTTAATTTTAGTTTGTTAATTTTTAATAAATTTAACTATAAATATTTGTAAAATTTGATTACTGGATAATATATACTCAGTAAAAGTACGTACACACACACACCTTACATATTATATAAAATACATTATTATTTATTAATGGAAATTATAGTCTTAATAATAAAGTTTAAAAGTTTGTATTCTATTATGAGATATATTGAGATATATGTTCAAAAACAAACTGAAAAAAACTTGTATTCTGTTCTCAATATTGAAGATAGTTGTATAGCAACCAAAAAAACTTTCATTAAAAGTTTTAGTTATTACTTTTCAATTGCTTTTTAGTGTTATTAACTTACTGCTATTAATAATATATTTGTCAATAACAAATATATTATTAATAGCAGTAAGTTAAAATAGTTGTTTATAAAAATTATGATGTTAGAATGAAATATTTTTTGAAATTTGTTTTTGCATTCATTAAACCTGAAATGAGATTTCATTATAACCGGAACTATTAGCATACATCAAGATACATGTGGATTAGAACAAAATGAAGTATGTTCACTATAGCGAACTGTTCACTATACCAGTGTCCATTATATCCAGACTTAACTGTCAATTAATGGTAATCCTTGACTTGTGATCACTTCAACTTACAACAACTCATAATTACAATACACTGTCACTGCTAAATTCTGTAACTGGTTGATACAAAGGGTTGTCAAATTGATAAACAGTTCAAGTTCCTGAACAATGATCAATACAAAAACATCCTTTTTATGTATAGTTTTTGTATTTTTGTGATAGTTAAATTTATCATGATAAAATGGAGTGAATAATAACTATTGGTACTGGGCAATCCATAAATTTTAGGCATTTTTGACTTATGACTGCTCCAACTTATGATAATGAGGTTCAAACTGAAATTGCTCTCATAAATCATGAATTATTCATATCTAAAGGATTATTTTTGTTAGCTTTTGCTTTTCCAACAGAATAAATAAATATGTCATATTAAAAACTCATAAAAAAATAGTTACATATTTCAGAAATTAAATATCTTTATATAATTGCAACAGCTATTGTATAAAGATATTTTATCAAAACTTCATTTTGAAAAAAATAGTAAATAGAATATGAATTCTCTTATAATCAGATTTTTGTACTAAGATCAAAATTTGATTCCAGATTCCCTAATGGAAAGACAAAATGAATTTTTGTCTCAACATTAAATATACAGTAATAAATTCCAAATAAAAAACATTTGGTATAATAATTCAAAGAGAATAAAAATAATCAATCAATTATAAAAAAGAAAATAAGTTCATTAAAACAATCATATCATTAATAGCATTAAATTGATAAAAAAAATATCAAATAGAATTTTTTTACCAAAATTATTTGAAGATCCAATAAAAATTTATTAAATTATGAATTTGAGATTAAAAATTATATAGAACAAAATATAATCATTGGTTTGAACAAATTATAGTGGATAAATAATTGATGATGAAATTGTTTCTTCACAAATCAAAAAAGCGATATACATTTGGACAGTTCATTAAAGTGAAAATTCATAGTGTGTTCATAAATTACAGGATCTCTCTATACTAAAAGAAACATTTGATAAAAAAATTAACAGAATATTTTATAGAAATGTTTAAATTTTAATTATAAAACATTAAGAAAAAATTATTCCATGGAGATTATGATCATGACACTGATGAATGCTTCAAGAACAAGCCAAATATATATTTTTTAAATCAGAGTATTCTTTAAATCTGGTCTGATTAGTAAATTTTTGTATAAATTTTTTTCTATTTAATATTAAATTATTTTATATATATTTTGACCAGTATATGAATTATTATTTTTAACAATTATCTTATTAAAAATATAAAAAATAAATAAATACCTTGAAATAAATATTTGGTTTTTGCTTATTTAATCTTATACCAACACTTTCTAATTCTTTTTCTAATAGATACCTAAAATTTAATATTTGAAAAAATATTTGTTAATTAAATGAAATTTTCTGAGTCATTAAAATTTAGGATAAATAATAAATAATAATAAAAACAATTTTCTAAATATTCTAAAAGTTCACTTGTCTTTATTTAAATTAAAAAAAAACTATTCCTTATACATATATAATCAGCTAAAGTACACGAAAATGAACAATAGAAATCTATTCTTAATGTAATTGTTTTTTTTTTAAATCAAATTTAATTTTATAATTTTATGCAATGGCATACATATTTCATTAATTTAAAAATTAATTTTAGCATATAATTTCAAAATAATGGTAAATTTGAATTCTATGTTCTGCCCTGAAGAAACTGAAATAGAAGTAGCCAAAAAATAACATTTATTTCAAGAAATTTATCTTGTGATTTATCATCTTGAGTGCTTAGCTTAACTTATTCTCATTATATTGAAAATATTAAAATATTCATTTATTTGCTTATTTCAATATTATCAAGTAATATACAATATATATAGATAGGGGCAGAATTCACATCATTTAACTATGCAAAAATATAAGATTACTGCTCTATACTTTAATTTTTCAAATTCACTGTAAACTCTTAGCACTAATGAGCAATACAAATACTTCTTAGAAAAAGAACCTTTATTTTAGAAGTGCTTTCGGCTATCTGCCATCTTCAGCTGCTATAATAAACATTCTATGATTGCAGAACATTGAATTTCAAAATTTTGAAATTAACTCATAAAAATTTTTTTATAAATCTAAAATTACACAATTTAATCATCTATTCACTCTTTGCAAAAATAATAAACTTTCAGTCCATAATTTTTCTTAAGCTAAAAGTCGCTTTTGGAATAAAACTAGGAAACTGCTTCTTATAAATGGGTATTAATTGGTTGGGTCTGGTCATATGATCCTTCTCTGCCTTTTTAGTAAATATTTCCAGGACTTATGGAGCTCTTCTACTTCTCTATCATTAATTATTTCTTTTTTCTCTCTGCCTTTCACATCATTTAACCTGAATGTCAAAAAAAAAATGACTAAAGGATGATCTCTATTCCTCTCTTTGCTGAATTCTTATTTCCTCTTTCATTCTTCAAAAGGCTAAGCCACAAAGTATTTCCTCTTTCACTAATATGAAATAATTATAAAATTATGAATTAATATAAATTAATCCCATATTTTATAGGATGATGTAATTATTTCAGCCATAATGGTATATAATTCGGTACATGTATAACAAATCTAACAATAAAATCTGCATCTTAACAGTCGATGATTACTTTGCAATTTTTGTTTATATATACATGTTATTAGCATCTTTCTAATGGACAATAACAACAACTTGTTGATGGAAAGTACAATTACTAAATTTAATATTGAACCCATTATGCTTATCATCATTTGTACATTATAATACTCTTTTTTTGTCCTTTCCTGCAATTCCTATATAGCTAGTGTTAAAGTTTATTTTTCATATAAATAGATATTCTGTATATTCCTATTCTACTATTCTTAGTTAATATATTACAAGCTGAAGATGGACTACTTATGCCAAAAAAAATGTTTGAATTTGTGACTTTAAACTATTGTATTATTTTGGTTCTGTTAAAGTTTATTTTTTGTAATTTTATTCCATAAAGAGCTTGTTTTTATTTGTCATTTAATTTTTCCTATAAAAATAAAAATTGAACTCAACTTTCATAGAGGAACTGAGCAGCAGTGAAAGAATGTGAAGACTGATGCTGTATTATGTATTAATTTTAAATAATACTTCATTTTAAATAAAAATGTACACACACACACACACACACACACACACACACACACACAATACACACACACAATACACACATGCACTAACACAATATATATATTATATATAGTGTAAATCAGATTTTATGTTGTCACATTTTATATTTTCTTGTAATGTATGCTTAAAATATTTAGACCCAATTCATTTACATAACGATTTCATGACTAAAATAAAAAATATACAAATCATGCAGATAAAGCTATAATGCAGAGATACAAGTATTTTTCACCTATCATCATCATTTGCCATATGTATGTGTACTTTATAGGCTTATTAGGTTAGTTTTTAGTTAACAAGCTGGGACTTCTGAAAAATGAAGATATGGGACTCAGAATTGAATCTAGATCCTCAAAGATGGTAAGTGATGTTTATTTTTTAATTTATGTGCCTATTTTTTAATATAACTATTTTTAATGTTACATGTTTGTGACACAGTATAGCATAATATTTTAATACTATATATAATATATTCTAAACATATGTATATTTGGAAGCAAGATTTATGAAGCAAGATTTCATGAAATGATACATCTACATAAGTCAGGAATTCCTATTTGAAATTTTCCTAAAATTTATGATATTAAAAATTTAAACTCCCACATTTTATAACATGTCAGCAACTTGATCATAAAATATTTATTTTGTTTGTATGATGTTCACATGGTACTTTGTGTGCATGAATTTATGCATATGTAAAGTATATCTGATGGCATGGTAACCTTTGTAACAACTTAATTCCACCATTACATTTTCTTCTTCAATTCTTGTTGTGCTTATGTTGGTTTTTATTCTCATCTACTAAACAGAAAAATCCAAAAAAATTAACTGTTTTATATTTTCAGATTTATGATTTCAAATAACTGTTTCTAACTTTATGCTTTTGGACTTTTGTGTTTTTTATTTGGACTAAAAACACACAAAAAATATTTGTTCAAGATATTTTGTATAGTTTGTGTTGCCTTTAAGTTATATTTTTCCTTGTTTTATATAATTTTCATTTTTCCCTCCTGTCAAATGTAAAATCAGGGTAACACTGTGTATGCTTTATATTCTATACTTTTTCATTTTTCCAATTTACATTTTATATAAATTAAATTACAGAAACATAAAAAAGAAATATTTCTGTTATATTTTATTATACTAATAAATTTTTTTATATAATCTATTATACTGAAACAAGAAAAAATTAAAGTAGAAGAAAATTTTATTAACTGTTTCTGTAAGCAAAATTATCACTGTAGATCATTACCCAATAAAAATAAGAAATCTTAAAAATATAAGTTTGAAAGAATTAATTTTGGATAAATAATTTATAAATTATGACAATCCTAGAAACAAAGTCTTATAGAAAATAGATATTTCATAAAATTTTATTTTTTGTATATTTTATGCAGAAATTAAAATTTTTTTGCATTTCTGCTATCTTCAAATATTGAAGCAAGCTAGCAATAACTAATAATAATACAAACCTTTGTATTTCTCCCTTTGTAGCATCTAACATCATTAACACCAAATCTGCAGTTCTAGCTACAGCAATCACTTGCCTTCCTCTACCTTTCCCTAATTATATTTTAATCATCATAATTATTATTAAAAAAATCCATTTAATTTTATTTAAATTTTATGTAATTATTTACTTACAATATTTCGGAATTTCAAAAATAATAGAGTTAAATACAGTAATAGTGTCTACACTAATTAATAATCATTATGCAAGTCTAAATTAATAGTTCTCAAACATGTCCACCAGAAAATTTCACTAATGAAAAATCAGTAATTATAATGAATTGAAATGCAATTAAGAGAAAACATTTCTAATCTAGATAATTTTTAAATCTATACAATATATACAATATATCTATACAACTGTATCTTTTGTTATATTTTCTAAAAGAAATTTCTTATTTCTTGTAGGAAAAAAATCTATTGGATATGATCTAAATGCCAGATAGCATTTAGATTATATCCAATAGATTCTTTATATATTCAGGGTCAGAAGTTGTCATCCTGAATATGAACCTTATCTATTTGTCCAATTTTACTTTCAAACTTAAAGCAAAATTGGACAAATTAACCAAAATAAAAATTTTCCGTACATCTTTAAAAACAAAAGAATCAATGCACCAAATTGTCAAAATTATTTGCTCACATGACAGTACAAAAATCCCCAATAACGGCAAGGTCAATAGTTGAAAAAAGAAACGCACCAACATACAACCTGGAAGTGAAAATAGCTAAATGTTGCAACAAGAAACTAAAAAATTATAGATATTCCTCAATGAACACATATGAGGTACTTGAAAAAATAAAATAAAAACAACCGCAAGAAAAAGAATTCCTGACCACATACGATTCTAAAAATTTCTGTCCATCGTTAAAGATTGAAGCCACTTGCCTAGCGTTTTACAGATTCCTACTAAAAAATATATCCAATGCAACATCAATAGCAGAAGTTCTTAGAGAAATAGCATATCTACTATGCCCCAACTCTTACTTTACCTTCAGAGACAAGTACTACCAAGTCAGAGGGGTGCCCATAGGAAGTCCGCTTGCTGGCACCCTAGTGGAAATATTACTTAGAAGCCTTGAAGAGTCAATTATATCAACATTAGAGCCACACTTCAACTTGTACATAAGATAAATAGATGATGTCATGATCATATGGAACAACATAGAAAAATCAAGCAACCTAACCCAAATGTTTACGAAAGACACCTATGGACTAATGTTATTAGATCAAAAAAGTACTGACAATCCATTTTCTAGGCATAAAAATGACAGTACAGGAATCAAAATACAAGATAGAAGTTTATCAAAAACCAACATTCTCTCCAGTGTTCATACCAAATTGGTCAGCAGATCGAGTTAGATTTTAAAAAGCAGCATTCTATGCGTATTGCCATAGAGCATACCTATACAGCTCAGAAAACAAAGGACTACCAAAAAGAAATACAAAAAGTGATTAAATATGGATAAATGCATGGTTATAATAAAGGGTTTGTACTTGATATAAAAAATAAAGTAGAAAAAAGCATCAACTTAAACAACAACTGACAACAAAGACAAACAGCTCAACAACAAGAAATAAATGCACAAGAAAAAAAGAATAGATAGCTGATACGGTACTTTAATGTAAGTCAGTGGCGTAGCGTAGTGGGGGCGGCAGGGGCGGCCCGCCCCGGGCGGCACTTTTAGGGGGCGGCAAAATTTCACA
>WUQG02435007.1:0-14021 GCA_011317285.2 Androctonus mauritanicus | reverse complement strand
CAGGAGTTTTCTCTGAGGAAATGAGAATGTCATATTCCTATTCCCTTGAATGGTTTGCCACTCTCTTTCAGGCGAAATCTATGCTATTTTTGCATGTGCTAAAATCAGTCTTGATGGAAGATATGTTAATAAATATATTTATATCATATCAGATAATCAAGCTGCATTAAAAGCATTCAATAGCTCCCACTTTATTTCAAAGTTTGTATGGGAATATCATCATCTCATTGTGGAATTGGCTACCAGGAACAGGGTTCAAATTGTTTGGGTGCTGGGGTACAAGGGGATTGAAAACAATGAGGTTGCAAGTGGCCACAGAAGGGGTTTTTCATTCCTTTTATTGGACCTGAACTTGTCTGAAATTTTAATATTGCAATTAGTTGAAAATTACAGATAAGCTGAATTTGATTTATTTATTTAAGAACTGACAACTGTTTAATCTTCTGATCATAATTTTTTCCCATTTAGGAATAAGGCTATTTTAGAAATTTCTTAAATATAATGGTCAAAGCTAAAAGTTAACATTATGAAAAAAGACAGATATACCCAATACATTGTCAGTGATCAGAAGATTTTCAAATAATGTGGTTATTTAGAGACAGTCAAATATGAATAAATTGAAGATTCAACTATAGACTTACCTTTAAAAATTCTTAATAGAAACTTTTGGAAAATTTTAAAAAATTGTCTAAAAAATCAAAGAAAAATAATCTATGTAACAGTTGTAAAACCTTATATTTTCTATTTTTGTATTTAATTATGTAAAGGTATTATGTCATTGAATTTAATAATTGAATGTAATAAGATTACATATTTGTAAATATAATGTAAAGATTATTGTTATTGATGCTTTTTGTTTGTTCACATAGACTTGTAAAGACTGGCTTCCTGCAGTATTATCTGATGCACTACGTCTTATTTATCAACGTTGCCTTATCGAACATTGTGATGATATATCAGATATTTTATATAAGGTAAATTATTTTAATAAATATTCTTATTTTTTTAATCATTTTTAAAAAAAATTGTCTCATTGTAATCAATTTGATTATCTGTAATTTATCTGTAAATTAAATATTGCAGAGCATTTGAATTTTATGGGATCATTTCTTATTAATCAAGATATATTATTACAAATCTTTAGATTACCATATTTTTTTCTTATAAGATGGCAATTGTTTGAAACAATAAAGTAACTATTTAAAACATTGAAATATTAGTATTTCTGAAATTATCACTGATGAAAGATATGACTCATTAGAAATATTTTTTAGAAAAAATTATTATTATATTGCTTTGTACTGTTCAATGAACTGTATACATGTACTTGGGAGTTACATTACTACTGATTGATGTCATTTCATTAATTTTTGTATTGCTTGAATATGTTAAATCGAGTTTCACTTTGTAATAGTCTTTCACAACAAAATAAAAAAATATTAAAACATTTGTTATTCAGTATATGGAATTCCATATAGTATTATTTAAAGTCCATTTCACTGACTGCTAATTAATTATAAAAATAGATACAAGCAGTATTAGTCAGACAAACACTTTATTAAAATTCATGTAACTTAGTAATTAAACAGATCATAAATACTGCTTTATTAAGTAGTTATATTTATATTTTCTAATTTCATTTTATATCGTTTTTATAATTTTTTCTATCAGATATGAGATTATTATTTTATTGATTTTTTTGGTGAATTGTTTAATATGCAAATTATGATGATATTCTGATTAAATATTATTTAAGAAGCATAGCATTAATATGCCATAATTCCTAGACAATGTTCTAATGAAAGTTTTTGTTAAAATACAAACTCTGATGCATTATATTTTATAGAATGAGGGAAATATAATGCACATAGATATATATAATTTCTTGAAGCATTTCGTGAAGTGCATGATTGATAATTCTACACTGAACCCTGGTGTACTGGAAAATATATAATTGCTAGTCACCATATCACCTAATTTGAGAAGCACTATTCTAAATAAAGATGTGTATACAAAATATGCTTGACATGCTAAATTGAAGTAAATTATTAGATAAACACAGAATATTTGACAAATATAAGGCATTAGTTAAAATATTAGAAAATTTTATTTTTAATAATATGAATATCATAAAATATGATATATATAAAATATTAATAAATAATGATAATATATTTTATTTACATTATTATTATTAATAATACAATATTATATAAAATAAAAGGATTACCTTAAATTTATTTTTTATTGAATTTTGTGCATCACGCTATGAAATCTGTTAATGAATTTATAAAAAAATTATACATCATAAATGATTTCATGAGTCTAATACCAACGGTATGTTTTTTACTTAAAAGCTATAAAAGCAATACAATTTTTTTGTAGGGGTGATTCTGACATACACATATCCCAAAACATGATCTGATAAGATCAGTAAATTATATGAATATCTGTAAATACTATATTTTTAAGATTTTTTCTAAAAATATTTTCAGTTTTTTATATTTGAAAAACATTTTGTGTCTGATAAGATCATGCAATTAAAGTTGGGTTAAATATATGAGTTAAAGAAGTATTAGTCCTAAAATATTTCTTACTACCAGTCTTTTCATAACAAATTTATTTCAAATATTAACTTGAATTTGTTTGTTGAACTCCATCATCAGATAAAAAGTTTTGCTTTGGAGTATGTATATACTCCAAAGCAATAAACAATAAGCATACAAATACCTATAAGTGTGTATGTGTATTATATAAGCAAATGTAAAAAATCTTAAAAAACTGACTATATTTTTATGTATGTTTTTTAAAAGAGAATTTTAATTAAAATAATTATACTGCACTGTCATGCTTTCTACCTCAGCTTTAAGAGTGCTGCTTCTTTTTACTACTTCATACATGTGTGAAGTTAGATTTTCAGCCATGATAGGAATTAAAAACAAATTTCAAAATAAACTTCAATTATCAAATACTTTGTGTTTAAAAATAACACATATCAATGTGGATGTCAACAGCAAAAAAGAAAACAAGTCCATTCTTTACATACTCTGCATTATATATCTGATTAACAAATTTATATATTAATTAAATGTATTCAATAATAGTAATATAATAGTAAATAATTTAATTAATATAATAGTAGTAAAGCGATATCTTTTATTCAAACCCCCTTCCTTTTAAAATATGCATTACAAGAAAATTTGTTGCAAAAAATTACTGTTTTCAAAAGTGGGTCTTGACCCATAAAAGTTTGGGAAACACTATATTAGAGAGTTTAGCACTCCAAAAAGACATGTAGCATTCTCTTCCAGAGACCAAAGAAGTTGAGTATTCTTGTCTTTCTTTCTTTTTTTTTTTTTTGTTGAGATTTAACATTCTGCTCTCAACAAAAAAAAAGAAGTGAAAACAAGTGTTGTTCTTATTAAATAAATTTTTGTATTTCTGATAGTGTTTGAATCCTTCATATTATTTTGTTGTTCATTATTAATTTACTCATTTGCTGCTATTCTTATTTTTTCAGTATGATACTATTTTTGTTAATAATTGCCTCTAAGTAAACAAAGAATTCAACAATTTCAATGCCATCAGTTTGGTTGCAGTTTTGAGTGTATTTTTGTCTATTATCATGATTTTTTACTTTTTTATTTTAAACTTTTGGTCAAATTTTAAACATTCTTTTTCAATTTGTGTAATCATGTTAATTAAACCTATGTTGCTGTTTGAGATAGCTGTCATATCATTTGCATACCTAAGATTTTTGAGATTTCTACCAACATTATGATTATTCAGTGCATTTCTTATGATGCATTCAGAGCATGATGCATGATGTTAAAAAGAGGAGGACACAGTATACAGACTTGACAAATTCCTTTTTCTGTCGAGAAGGGTATAGAGTAAAAATTTTCTAATTTGATATGGGCTTGATTGTTTATGTGTATATCTTTAATTAATATAATTAGCTGATTAAGTGTTCTCATGGCTTTTAGAACTGTTCATAACTTCTGTCAATTGATACTATTGAAAGCTTTGCTGTAATCACTGAATTGGATAGAATGATACCTTAAATTTTCATGCCTTTTCATTGAGTTTCTTTATGTTGGAGATCTGATCTCTGGTTCCTCTTCTCTTAACAAAATTTGAGTATTCTTTTGGGATTCAGTCATTCAAATATTTCTTTAACCTGTCATTTATTATACTGAAGAGGATCTTGCTCACAGGTGATATAAATGAGATGGTATTATTATTATTAACATACTTTGCAGTTGTGTCTTTTTTATGAATGGGGATAAAGTGTAGCCAATCATTAGACCAGCTTTGTGTTTCCCAAATTTTGTTGCAAAATGTGTGAAATTGGGAAATGTCTTCATCTTTTAAAAATTTCATCATTTCTGCAGTGATCTCATCTTGTCCTGGTGCCTTATTGTTGTTTACTTTTCTTATTGCATTGATTATTTTTCTTTAAGAATAGAGGTTCAAGGGTTGTATGAATAATTTCATCCTTCTGTATTAACTAGTTACAATTATTTTCCTTGTATAGTTTCTTACAATATTTTTTAATATCATGAATAAAATATTGTATTTTATTTCAAATATTTATTATGAATGTGTTGTAAATTATTTGAAAACACAGAAATTTTGTTTGAGAATATTAAAGTATTAAGCTTTATGCATATTATCTTATTATATCTAATATGTTCATATGTTTTAATAACTTTTATTTTATTGTTATGCTATAGGTTTGGTTTCAAATTATCACTTGTGCTCCATTACCAGCTCTTTTACATTCAGCCTGTCCATATCTTAATGTTTGGTTATGTTTCTTAATGCATCCATCAAGAATGGCTATTGATAGCAGTACTAATACATCGTGGTTAGAAGTTAAACATAGACAAAAGGTAAAAAAATTTTTTACTATTATGTAATGCAAGTTAAAAAATTTTGTCAATATTGATATTTTGTTTTTATTTCTATAAACTTACATTTTTCATAAATTATAGACAGAATGCAATAAGTTAATATTCTATAAATTTATTTCATTTTAGATAATTGAAATTTTTGTTGAAATAAAATAGATTTTTTTTATTCAAAACAGTTTTCAAATAAATTTAAAATGGTTAGTGTCAGAAAGTTCTATTTTGTTTTTATGAATTGTAAAATGATAATATTTGTAAGAAATGACTATTAGTTATTATCTAAAATAGAACAAACAAAAATTCTCTTAAAACATGAATTTTTAAGATAAATTATTGCTCAAAAAGATTTGTATGAAGTAATAACATACACATAATTATGCAGATTATATAAATATCTATATTCCTTTTTGAAATAGGTCAAAACTTCAATAGATCATAATTTTCTAAGCCATAAAAAAAGAAAATTGATAAAATTTTAAATTACTTAAATATTATAAAATTCAATTAATCTAACAATTTTATATATATTATATGAATATACATATATTATTGTATTTCATTTATATGTTTTTCCATTAGGAATTTTTTATTGAGTTTTTAATTTTTTCACTTATTCCTAGTTTAAAATTAGTGAATACTATAATTTATTTTATCTTGAGATGTTTAAATAAAGTTTTATACAATATTAAGAATTGAAAAGAAATAAAAAAAAATCTGAATAAAGGAAAGTTCAGCAATATCAAATAGTTTTTTTTATATAATGCTAATCAAGAAATTCAAATTACTATAATTATTGAATACAATAATTTTATTGAAGCAATAATGATTTAAAATAATTTTTTCTTATATCTAATATACAGGGTGCAAAATAGATATTTCCAGGTGTTTTCAGATGCACTATTTGTATGAAATTTTTTCCCTGATGATAATTTTTATCATATTTTAATTGAATATGCAAAATATTAAAATTCAGATAATTTTTGCAATTGAAAAATAACAAAAAAAAATTGTTATTTTTTTTATAAAAGTTATTTTTATAACTTTTATAAAAAAATTTTAATCTTTTTTTATCTATAAGAGGCTTCTCTTCATTATCAGTTTAATCCAAATTCATTTAAAATATTTACACTAGCGCATCACATTTCACAAGTTTTATGTCTCTCTATTAAGATAATCTTTCTTAATTAATAGTTTATTTGCACTGAAACGACATCTGTAAGTAGACCACATTTCACTTCAAATAAAGAGAACTTTTTGATATTGATTTTGCTAAACTCTTCTTTATTTATATTTATTCAAATTTAGTAAAATATATTTTATCATTACTCAAAATTTGGTTTCTGAATCATTTAATATATGGTGAATAATAGTATAAAATATTATTTATTAAATATCAGATGGTAATTTTGTCAATATTTATTAAATGTAATTTACATTTTAATAATTAGGAAAAAAATCAAGGAAGAGGAAGACGATTAAGTTCTTCTGATTTTAAAGATAGTTCAGAAACTCGGTATTTTATTGGTGGAAATGATACTATTTCAGATAATCATTTAATAAGAGAGAGATATGTTATGAGAGCTCGTTGTATGGCTGCAAGGTAAGATTAAATAAACATGTTTTAGACTAATAAATTATATTATAATTGTTTTTTTTTTTTTAAATAAATTTAGTAAAAGACAGAAATTTGGTTAAAGTATTTTTTCCATCAATTTAACATTTATGTTTAATTAATTATATATATATATATATATATTTTAAATTAAGTATCAAGATAAAAGATAAATGTAAGAAAAATAATTAACTGTAAATTGAGGCATTATTATGTGAATAGGATGATTGTCATTAGAAAATTAAATTTTGCCTATTATTGAATATCACTTTGTTATAAATAATTAATTATTTATATTAATACAGATTAATTTTAATGATTCCAAAGATTTTTAATTTTTTATGTTGTTTATTTAATTCTAACTGATTTATAAAATAATTATTTTATTAATTAAGTCTTGTAAGAACTATATACAATATGATCCTCCTTAATGCTGCTCTATTTAATGCTGTTTTGATATAATGTGGTTTTTTTTTAATTCTATATTTTTTATTGATTCACTTTGGCATGGTTTTTCAAATTGTTATACTCACATAAATCCAAAATTGCATAAATTTGTTGCTTTGATATTCCTATGCTGTCTCGCAGTGCATTTGATATCAGTGCAATGCAGTATATATGAAAGTCTGCTGTGGTCATAATTCATATTTATGATCAGTCATCAATATTATTTTACAATAATAAAAATAACAGTTATCCCATTTTAGTTTTAATCTAAATGCTGCCACTTCAAACTATAGTTTCTTGGAAATTAGAATGTTTTTCTTCCATCAATATTTTTCGTTGTTTATAGTTTACTGCAATCTGGAACTTACAAGTTTAGCCACTATTACAGAAATTATGGATCAGTTTATACAAAATGATCCAAATTTTGACAGATGTTGAAAGGCAAATTGAAGTGTCATGGATGCAATAGTTTGCTATCAACAATTGCTTGCTGAATGTAAGAGAAAAAGGCAAACAGCATCAGATGACTTCTTAATGAAAAAACAAAAAGTGCCAAATGAGGAAGAACTTTCCACATCACAACCATAAATTATTTATTCAAATATTTTTGATTTTCATGAATGATTTATGAATACAAATCTGTTTTAGCAATAAAAAAATGTTTATAATTAATGTAATATAATAGTAATAACACATGTTACAAAATAAAATAAAAAAATGGTACGTATATTTTTTATTCACTGTCCTGTTTCACCTATCCCCCGTGTTAAGATGACCTTGTTTAATGCTGTTTCATTTAGCACTTGGTTTTTCTGGAATGAATCCCCCACGTTAAATGGGGTCTTACTGTTTTTTATTTATGTTAGGAATAAAAAAAATAATTCATCATTGATGATTACAGAATTTAGTAAGAATAAATTATTAGTTATTAAGAATATCAGCATTAATATAATACAAGCTAGATTAATTAATATCCTCAATACTAGAAGATTACTGGACATTATAATTTTATGAATATTAGAACATTATACATAATGTGCATCTTTAATGTGTCTCATAACTTCATGCATGAATCTAACCATTTATCACTTGCAATTACTATTTTTTTCTTAAAGAAAAAATAATACAGTTTACTGTTTTAACATAGAAACTTTAAAAATAATATGAAAATCCAGACATTTAAGCAAAAAATAAAACAATGTTCTTTAATTTTAACTGGAATACTTTCAGTTAATATATATAGCCATCATCAACAGTAATTGGAACAAATTTAAATTTGTTTCAGTTAAATTTGATGATAGCTAGATTTTCTTCTAATTGTTTTTTCTGCCACATTTTTGCTTTTTTTTTTCATTATATTTTTATGTAATAAGATGCATAAGGTAGGATCTTTTTCTTCCTTTTTTTTTTTTATATTCTTAGCTAACATCCAATCTTGCGTTAGAGCACAGATTGTACACTGCTGTAGGTGCTATTATGCCAGCCTGGATATCTCATATTAAGTTTTTCCAGCACTTTTTATCTACAGCTATGTCTTTTGCGACTGCTGGTGTAACTTTTTGTGCTGCTATATCTTGAGTGATTTGGGTCATCCAGGTTTTTCTGAAGGCGGATGGTAGCACTTTCCAGCCAACTGGTCAACATCTTCAAAGTAGCTCATAGTGTAACACTCATTCTGCAGATATGACCAATCCAGCATAGTCTATGCTTCTGTACTTCTTGGTTGATGGAAGATTGGTTGCAGCATAATTTGTGAATGGTTTCATTTTGTATTTTATCATGTAATGAGATTCTGAGAATTCATCTCAGATATTGCTTCTGGAAAACTCTGAGCTTGTCCATATCAGCTGTAAATAGCGTCCAGGACTCACCGTCATAAAGTAGTATGGGAATAACTAGGGATCTGTATATTTGTATTTTTGCGGCAATAGTGATGTTTGCTTATGCCAAAGACAGCAATTTAGGCTTCCAAATGCAGCAGCTACTTGGCTAATTCAACTAGACATTGCATGCAATATGGCCAAAATAAATTTGTTACAGATCTTATGTTTGCAGATGATAGTGTCATATTCAGTGATAATGAAAATGAAGCTTCCAAAATTCTCCTTGATATAAAGTATGCAGCATGTTTTTTTTGTCATGGACGCTATCACCTGTGAGAAACTAGTGAACATTACTTTTAAGAACTACACTTTTTATTTTTGCCTCAGTGCACCTCACTTATCAGCAAATGCATTACAAAAAAAATTAGTTGATACACACGTGTATGCATATTCTGAGTACAAACGTTAACAGTGTAGATTGACAAAGAAACTAACATTAATTTTCTTTAATTCACCAACATTAATCAGTTAATGTCAGATATTACTATAATGAAAATAAGCAATAATTTGTAAAAATACTTATACTTACAGATCAATGAATACATTCTGCATTATGATTTTTTAATAAAAGAAATTATCTTGAAATAGATAATTAAATAAAGAAATATAAACACATTTTTCAAGAGAGTGTGTGAACTTATTTTTAAATTTAAGGGGGTGCTGATCACTAAAAAGGTTAAGAAACCACTGCCCTAGAAGATCATACCATATAGTGATTATATTGTGATTATATAATAACAATATAATCACTCCAATGATTAATATGTCTCTGAATAATAGAATATTATATTTTGATTTAAAACTCTTATATTATTATGCTCAGTTTGATATTGCTGAATCTAAGATAAATATGAGAATTTCTAATAGATGTATTAGATCATCAAATTTTTTACATGTTGATTTTAAGTGTTTGAATGTTTCACTCTGATCTTTTCCTAATTGAATAATAAATTTTAAAAATATAAAAGTTGATGACTATATTTTCTTGGATCATAAGAATTATAATATAATAATTGATGCACTAATGATGGATAATGTAATCTATATGTATTAACTGGTGTATTGTTTGATATTTATGTGACAATCAGTGTTTGCATATTTTTGCAATATTTGATTGAATGTATTAAATAAATAAAATAAATAAATAATCCTGAAAAGGCTCCACATTCACAAAACATGTGAAGAGGAGTTTCATATCCACCCAAATATCTACAATTGGGAGCAATCTTAATTAAATAAAGATGTCTCCTAAGATGACATTGCCCTGTAAGGAACTCTGTATCAATGAAATGTTATATTCAATTTTAATTTGTTTTTATATTCAATTTTATTTGTTTTAATTTGTTTTTATATAGATATTTGTTGCTCTTTTATTTTGAATGTAACTGAAAAGGCATGATACAGAGCTGAAAACATTTTGATTAAAGTTTTGTTAAGAATAACTGCTAGAAGTATTGATTTTTGTTATCGTTTATGTATATATTTTGTCAACATAAGTTTCATAAATATTAGAAAACAATAGGATTTTAAATAGATCCCAGGTGTTTCTTATCAAGAAATGTAAATGCTAAATCTGTTAAACCAAGAAAAACCAATGCTAAAGTTTAACCAAGAAACAGAATAGAGAGAATCTTCTGAAAATTTTCATTTGTTATATTAAAAATATGCAATTAAATTTAATTTCAAAGAAATAAATATTTTAGTAGAAATAAGATAGCAATATATTGCATTTTACCAGATATATTAGATAACAAATCAAACAGAAAGCATGCCAAATAACATAACCAATTAATTTACTGATATGGAGCTGAGAAAGGTAGGATTAATATATTTGATAATTATAACATAAATATTACAAATAAATATAATTAATTAATAAAATAATGGGAAAATATCTAATTGTGGCTTTAATGAATGTTGCATCTTATAGCCTTATGGAAAAATAAGAAAAATTATTTAAGTAAATTATTAAGAAATATGGTATATTAGTATGAATCATAATAAAAGAAACACTATAGATGATTGCATTGGTTATTCATAAATAATAATAATCGAAACAAAGCAATGAAATTGTTACATATAATTTAATATAAATGCAGCAGATATTTGATCTGTCATTTTCTGGTTAATAGAGCTATTGAAATAATGCAATACTTGATAATTTAGCTTTACTATCATGTTTTAAAATTTTTTATATGTATTTAAAACTATATTTTATTTTATTTCAATTAGGTTTCTTGGACTGTTGTTAAATTATCTTTCTAAGCAAGTAGCAGAACCAGTTGAAAATTCAGAACAAGAATCCTTAACAGAAGGCATTTCTAAAATACTATTGTTTCATTTAAATTCAAAATCTGCTCTTCAGAGGATTGCTACTGGTTTAGTCTTAACAAACTGGGCAAAATTTGAAAAAGTATTTATTTTATTTCATAGTGTTCTTTTAAATCATTTTTTATTAATAAAATTTTTTATGAAAAATTAAATTTAAATATTAATTTTATATTATAAGAGAGAGTAAAATGAAAACCTTAAAAGTGGAATAAAAATTCAAGAATAGATTTATTGTACACAATTCTAATTTGAGTATTTCATCAGCAATGACTCAAAGAACATCCTACAGTGATACACCTATCATATTATCAGCATAAAATTGTAATAGCAGTGTAAAGATGTCAGCCCTACTGGAAACATGCACAAAAGAGAAACAGCATGCTATCATCTACTTTTTGGATAGTGAGGATGTAAAACCTATTGAAATTCATCAATGAATAAAACTTCAATACAGTGATGCATGTCTGTCATTCCAGCAAGTTTATGAGTGTAGTAGGAAATAAACTGAATTGGATGATAGAATTAATTCACTAGAAAATATGATCTTAGAACACCAAGCTATGTGTTGTTATAGGTGAATTTTCACATCAACATAAAGAAGGTTGTGGCCTTGGAATCAAATCAAGGCAAATTAGCTTCAGATAAGAAATGTTTCTTTATTTCACTGATAAGTTTGATTGCTCATTGTGAACATTAAGAAAATTCATTTTATCTAATTAGTTCTCATTGGTTTAGTCAAAAATATATCAAAAGGCAATCATACATTAATCTATCCAAACCGAAAAAAATAATAATAATTAAATTTGAGAACAATTTTAATATTTATTGTAAAACATGATATCTGCCAAACACACTGCAGAATCAAGGAACAAATTATAAGATAGCAAGATTGTTATTCTAAAATTCATAATTTTTTCTCTTTATAGCTACTTTTTTTGATAGCAAGTGCTCATATAAATTAGTTTTATATTACTTAATCTGCCTTTACTTTGTTATATGAAAAATTTAATATAACAAAGTAGTAATTGAAATTTCAAAAATTTCAATATTCAGAATTATTTTGAAATTTCAAAAATCTGAAATTTCAAAATATTTTAGACAGTATTCTATTAAATTGGATAAATAAATGAAAAAAGTTTTGATTTATTTATATGTGAATTCATCATTGATCAGTTATGTTACATTATACTCAATGTATAATAATTTACATTTTCATTTGAGTTTTTTTCTTTAAAAAATATTCAGTCCTGCTATTAATAAAGTTTATTAAATAGAAAATAATTTTTTAGTAACTTTTATGTATAGAGTAATGCTTTCAATCTTTTCAAAATCATTTTATCTCCAAATTCATATAACTTGTATATATATATCAGTTTAAATAATTAAAAATATTTAAATTAAAACAAATTCCAAATTCTGAAGCAAATGCAGGAAATCAGTACAGAAATAATAAATTTTAAATTTCAAAATGAAATTTTTTTTCTTTCAAAAATTAAAGTATATGAAATTTTATGCAGAATGTTTTTTACATTATATTATCTGATTGCTATACAATTTTTTTGATTTCACTTTAGAGAAACTATATAATAAATTATACTAAAATAAAATTAATATATATGCTCAAAGGAAATTATCATAAGTTAATCATGTCATATAAGTACAAGCTCAGGAGTTTCTATAGAAAATACAAGAGCTCCCAAACTTACATTAATATTTTACATATTTATGTAAATTAGAGATTCCCGATTTATATAAATTCAACTCTACTTAATATTTTAAAATCATCATTATAATTTAGTATATAGTACTGTATAGCAATTTTACATGCTGATATTGCAACAATGATTGCAATACTATTATAATGACTATTAACAACATTACAGTTAAGAAATTATAAGACCAATCAAAACTTAAAGCATTTAAAGGAAAAATAATAATATCTAATATCTAAGGATTGATATCTAATATTGATATTAGATATCAATCCTTTGTTAGCAATCACTTGAAACATGTGATCTGGCATAGAATCCACCAAGCGTGTTAATGTTTTCACTTCTAATGCATCCCATTGCTTCATTATTTCGATCTCCAGTTCATCTGCAGAAGAAAATTGGCAGTTTTTTGCAATAAACTTGTTGACTAAGTATCCCCCAGACATTTTCAATTGGATTACAATCAGAACTTTCTGATGGCCATGGCAAGACTTGAATACCCTGATCCTGTAACCATTTCTTTGTAGCTTTAGATGCATGACATGCAGCATTATCCTGTTGAAATTGCCAGTTTTCCCCTCCTAGATATGGACCAAAAAAAAATCAAATTGTTGTATAAAAGATCCTGATACAGTTTTGAATTCATCCTTGAAGAAATATGTATTAAGTCAGCCTTTCAAGCACCCCAAACCATAACAGAACTTCCACTCATCTGACGAATGAAAAATTCTTTAGGCACTTTCTGTAAGTCATGCCAATAACTTCTGTTCCCATCAAGACCATCCAGATTAAACTTTTTCTCATTGGAAAATATTATGCTATTCCATTCTGACCTCCAAGACATCACTTCTTTAGCCCATTCATGTCATGCCTGCTTATGATGTGGGAGTAGCTTTTGATGGTTTCAGCTTTGTGTAAACAATATTACTCTGCGTTTTTAATTCTTTCCAAATAGTGACATGAGATACCTGACTATTCATTTCTGCAGAAATTTTTCTTGTTGATAACTTCTTGTTAACAGCAACTTGACAAATGTGTCTAATGTCCCTGGAAGTTAACTTCTTTCTTCTTCCTGAGCATTTATTTTTTCCATAGGCTGTACCTTTTTTGATAACATTATGCA
>WUQG02434996.1:0-14022 GCA_011317285.2 Androctonus mauritanicus | reverse complement strand
TCTTTTATTATATTATAAGCCCTTCGACCTTGAACTATTATTAATTCGGCGGCCGAACTATAACTATAGATATCTTTGTTATGCATTTTACTTTTTACGATGATTCTATTAATCAGTGAACAGTGTATGAGTGAAATTATTAACAGTGTATGTTTTTCGGGGGGGCGCCAAAAAGGTATCGTGCTCCGGTCGCCAATCATGCTCGCTACGCCACTGATAGTAGAACCTGAATCGATCGAAGATTCTCTGGAAGGCAAAGCATCTCCATGCAGCCAGCAAAATCTGTCAGTTATCCTTATCAGCCATAATTTCATTTGATCACATAGTAGTCCGAATAGTTTTTTTTTTTTTTAATGCGATTTTCCAACTAAAGGGTTACTAATTGGCAAGATATTCCAATGATCACTATTGGCTGTCACACTTGTTATGGAGTTCTCTCTCAAGTGAAAAATGAAGATCAATGAGTTGAACTCAGACTTCTGCTGAAAGATTTTGGAACTGAATCTGAATCCACTAAGCAGCAAACAAATACTTAACCACATAGCTATCTGATAGACAGCTTTGGCTAAGCAATGTGTTCTCCTAAATGGCCCACTGTCACCTACTATTAAGTATGATGCTCATAAGTATGCATCATAAACTTTAAACTATTAGGATATAGAAAGAATGAAGATTGAGAGACTTGTTATTGATTTATTTTGATTAATTTGGAATTTTATGCAGTATCTGCATGAATATTCATTACACAAATAATGTGTAAAAATCTCCAAAATTAATTAAAATAACAAGTTAGTTAATTTTCATATTTCCTTCAGCCTAGTAGTTGAAAGTAGCAGTCCCTAAACTTTCTTAACTGTACATCCTTTTATTAATAAATAAAAATAGCACACATTTCTTTTATCAATAAATAATAATAGTATACATTCTATACATGTATTATAACAAGCAAAAAACCCATCCTTCTGTAAATTTCTTATATGAGCCATTTATTTTGAAAGTGGGGCAAGTCCATTTTTGAAAAAAATGAAGATAATGATAATCATAGATAAAACTTAATATGATCTTTTTATCTGTAAACAATTTATAGTCAAAAAAATTCAGATTCTCTAATATTTGGGAGATGGAAGTTTTAGTTATTAACGGTATTGTAAATATGTTTATTTTGAAAGTGGTGCAAGTCCATCTTAGGTTGAAATTATTTTTAACCGAATATATTTTAAAGATTTGCATTTCAATAAATTTAAAAATATTGGTAAGCACTAATAGACATATTTTTTGTATTTTGTGGTATTAGATAAAGTAAAGTTTATTATCCAATAGTGTTTATAGTGCTGGCTAAAAAAATAAAGGCTTTATTATACCTAAATGGACTTGCCTCACTTTCAAAATTAATGAATTATTATAACCGTTAATTAAAGAGATGATATTTCAGTTGTATCAGCTTTTTTTAATAATAAAAGCAAAATACTATTCAATTTTATATAAAATTTTAAAGTGAGGCAAGTCCATTTAGGTATAATAAAGCCTTTATTTTTTTAGCCAGCACTATAAACACTATTGGATAATAAACTTACATTATCAAATACCACAAAATATGTCTATTAGTGCTACCCAATATTTTTAAATTTATTGAAATGCAAACCTTTAAATATCTCGCAATAACAAAAAATGGACTTGCCCCATTTTCAAAATAAATGGCTCAAATAATGAACTTTAGGTTTTAATAAATATGAACCTATGATATTCTATTACCAGTATTCTAAGAAATCTTACACTATAACTAAAACACAAGTATTTAATAATAAATATTGAAAGTGGAAGACCTTTCATTATAGCTTTTCTTCTGTATTTTTTCACATAGTGTATTATTTAACACACAGACATTATTCACACGAAATATGCAATTCAAAAAAACTTTATTTTCATGACAAAAGTAATGTTAAAAAATTCCTAATAATATGTATATATAATGATATAAACAATTTTATTTCATTTAAGGTGCATGTATATGACATTCACATTGAGACAAATGGATAGTTTTGGTTTTTATAAAAAAGGGATTGAAGGCTGATCTATTGTATATAAATATTTATTTATTAAATTTAATATGAAAACTGAGCAAAGGAGAAAAAATATTAATTTTAGATTAAAATCTCCCTAAAATTAGTAATGCTGAAAAAGAATTTTCAAAATCTCTAAAGTATAAATATGGATATCTTATAAAAGTTCATAATTATGTATTGGAAATATAGTTCATCATATTACCAATACTTGTAATGAGTGGGATCAGTAAAATAAATGAAAAATTGAAATATAAAATTGAATAAAATTTTACATTTCATAAATTGAAATGTAAAATTTTGAAACTTTTAAATCTAAAAGTAATATTAATTCAAATTTTTGTATAGATTGATGGTGATTTATAAAATTTAAAAATATAAAAATAATGGAATTAGAAAAATTGGATGCTCTCCAGAATTTTTCCTAAGCAGCATCTGCTCACTCTCACTCACTCAATTATGTATATAATTATTTTAAACATCCATTGTCATCTTGATTTTCAGTTCTATTCAATATTATATAAGAAATGAATATGAATTTTGAAAGTGTTTTGATATAATGTATGATTAGATTCTATTAGAATTCAATTTTTAATAAAAAATAAATTTCATTATTTCATTGAACTTTCTGGTTGAACATATCAATTACTGGTAAATTAATATTTGCTAAGAAGAAAATACACGTAATCCACAACTTACATAGATTTATATTTATGTAGGATTATTTTTAGGTAACAAGCCAGGCCCAAATTTTGATCCCCTCTAGAAAAACTGAAGGTTTGGATTTGAAATTAAATTCATTCCTCCAAGATGGTAAGTGACTGCTTTACCATATGACTTAGGTGCTTGAAAAATAAAAATTACAGTCATTTTAAAATTAGACTGTTAATTTAGAAATTAGATACAACTAATTTAGATTATTTAAACCACTCAAAATTTATTTATATGGCAAGAATTTTAATGTAAAAAATTGTAGTTTGATTCCAATACAGAAAAAACTTTTTTACATTTGGTTATTATATGAAATTAATTAAATTCCAGGAAGGCAAAAAAAATACACATGTCAAGTTGAGTGGACCTATTCTTAAAATTTTAAAATATTTATATTACTTTTATGCTGTGTAATTTTGCATTTTAGAAAGGATTATTGTAGGAATTTTAATTATTTTAAAAGTAGATCAGCCAAAATTGACATACATAAAAAAATAAAGAAATTTGACTATAATACATGATTAGTATATAAATTATGGATATGCAATCTTTATATTGACTTTAAAGTTGTTGATATAGGATACATTGAAATTTATTTTTTAGCATAGACATACTGAGGAGGGCTTTCTGTTAAAATGCATCTACTTATCATATTAATTTTTAAGAAATTTAAAAAAAAATAATTAAATTAATTTTACTTTAATAATAATAATAATAATTATTATTATTATTATTATTATTATGAGGAAAAAAATTTTGTTTCCTCATTCAACACATTAATAGAATGTTAGATGGTGAAAGGATATCAATATCACAGTAAAATAAATTTTTTTTTTTTGCTAATTTTTAAACTGTTTTTGCATTTTCTGCCTCTCCATAATTCATAAAAAAATGATTTTTTTTGTACTATTTTATATACATTTACTATAACGTACAGTACTTTTCTGAATTATGACATTTAATGCTAATAGAAAAATATACAAAATTTCCTGAGAAATTCATCTGAAGAATAGAAAATTATAAAATGGAATTTTTATATTTAAAAACTTTAAATGCATATATTAGTATCTTTCATCCATTTCCATAGCAAAATTTTAAAATGTGAAATAAAAAAATGCGTTTTTTAGGAATAATCAATATGCATACATTGTGCCTAAAAAATAATATACAAAATCTTCTACTCACAAACTTAAATCTATTCCTAAGATTTTAAAAGTAAATCAAAATTTAATCTTATATAGATATCCAAATATAGGCTTCCATAATTGGTAGAGGTCAGTAATAAACAGTATACTATACTGTATATAGATAATTCTTGACCTACAACAGCCTTAACTTATGACCACTTGTACTTACATCGGCAATGCCATTGATAAATTCTGCGATTGGTCATGCAATTGGCAGAGTTTGAGTATCTGATAACAAATACAAAAAGGATGCATTTGTATAAGTTTATTATAATAAAGTGGAGTGTAATAATAAATATTAATAATGGGAAATCTATAAATTTTAGCCACTGTCACAGTTCAGTTCAAATCCCATTGTATGTCAAAAGACTACCTGCATTTAGTAATCTAACATTTGAACTTTTTAAATAAACGTCTGATTATTAGGGAATATTATTTCATGGAAGCTCCATCATGATCTTATAATACTGTGCTAACCACATTTAATGCAATATATTTATGAAACATTTCTGTTACATCATTCTGCTATAATAATTTAATAAACTTATATAATTTTTAAATTCTTCAAAAATTTGAAAATAAAATAGCATGTTTGTATTTGCAAAAGTTCATATTCAGAAGATTACTTGTATTCAACTTATAACAGTTCTTCAGAAATAATTAAATTATAAAAATAGAGTTTCTTGTAAAAGGAATTTGTATATGAACAAAAATATGTTAAAAGATAAGATTTCAATTGTATATAAAACAGCAATCATAAATACAATAAGGAAAATATATAGGCAAAATATTAAAATATGCATATATGTGTTCAATCAAGATGAAATATAAATTATTTCACTGATATTTAAAATTTTATATATTCTGTATTACAGAAATTACAAATAAGCAAAAATTTAAGCATTTTATTAATCTACCTTGAAATTGTGTGCTTCAAATGCTTTTGGTTTCCATAATACATATATAGCATCACCACCACAGTGATCATAAAAGAAAAATGCAATGTCTTCAAAACATTCCTATAATATAATAAATTTATTATATTAATCATAAATATTTAGATGAAAATTAAAATCCAATATTTACCTTTAATTCATTCAAGTAACATCGAACTGGATCAAAACCAACAATTGGTAATTTTTCATTATTAAAATATTTGTATCTTTTATAAATGGGTTTACTGAAGTTTGAAGTGATGTCCACAGCTTGATAATATTTTGGTATTTGAAATGGATTTAAATGTATTATTACATCATAGAAATGGATGGAAGGGCGAAATATTTTCTGAAAAATAATTTTCATATAATCATATTTTAAATAATTTATTAGAAAAACAATAATTTAAAATTTATTCTCATACTTTTGGATCACACAGTTCATAATTACAAAACTGGTTTTGAAGAGATTCATAAGCTTTCTTTGATAAATTTATTAAATTTTGAAGAAAAAGAGTACTGGGAGATTTTTTAGTCCATATAATTCCATCTTTGTCAAATGGCGTTGCTATAACCATTGGAGGTAAAGTAGAACGATGAAGATCAAACTTGGATTGAATTTCTGAACATTCTTCTCCTATAAATAAGTAAATGCTTGTACATATGCTAAAACATGTTATATTTTAAACTTATATAATATAATTATAATTTATTTAATTATTTTTCTGGGAAAGTTTATGTATTTTGTTTAATAAATATTGCCTAGTTAATGCAGATATATTATTATAACAAATTATATATATATTTTATTTAAATAATGATTTCATTTTTTTTTATAGGCAGTAAATTATAAGAATAAATTTGTGATTTAATCCTGATCTAGCCTATTATTATTTTTATTAAATCTTCAAATAATAATAATTAATAATAATGGAAGTATTATGTTTAGTTTAAGATTTAACTTTAATTTCGCATCCTCTGTCTTGGAAGTTTGACATTACAAGTTATGGAATGGAAATTCTGACTTCCTAATAAACTCACATGACATCATCCATTCTAAATTAATATCATTTATCTGATTTGAGAATTGAAGAATGATCTCTTATTAATGATTTATAATCAGTAAATAATTATTGTCTTTATAAATGAGCCAAACATAGTGACTTTTAAAAGTTATTATTATAAAAAAGATGTTTTCTACTAGGCCAGTGAGATGTAGTTTGATATTCAACTGAAATAATGACTTTCAATTTCTTTTTTGTAATATTGACAACTAATTGCTTTTCTATATTGAAGTGTGGTGGTATTAGATTTAAGTTATTCTTTACAGTCAATTGTTGTTTTTCAAATTAATAAATTTATTGTTGTTTTGATTCTTTGGATTGATCAATACATAAGTTTTATCACTAACAGTTTTGTGCTTTATTATTATTTAAATAAAGCTTTTACTAATACTTTTTGTAAGTATTTGGATTCAATAAATTATTTCTTGTTTAACTTTAAGAAATGAATACATTCAACGAAAAGTAGTTATTAGTACACTAATACTTTTAATTACTTTAACAATCCTGAAGTTCCAGTTATGGTTTGACAGATAGCTCTTCTACTTTTAAATAAAATAAGACTTACCCTTTAATTCTTGATTAAAATTTACAATTAATACTGCTGTTTTCCAATCATATGTATGAATAAGATGAAGGAAACGTAAAAAGGCAATCTGAGGACAACTATAATAATATTAATTATATATAAAAAAGATATTAAATGCATTTAGAATAAAAAATATGTTAAAGTAACTTACTTGGGTGTAGAGTATGGAG
This sequence comes from Androctonus mauritanicus, assembly GCA_011317285.2. NCBI lineage: Eukaryota > Metazoa > Arthropoda > Arachnida > Scorpiones > Buthidae > Androctonus > Androctonus mauritanicus. The sequence continues at coordinate 7,309 of WUQG02434996.1, read as the reverse complement.
ATGGAGAAAGAAACACATAAGCCATTAATAACTCTATACAAGGATCCGAAATATAATCACTTAGTAACTGTGAGCAAATCCAACGTTTTGCTAATCGGCATGCAAAACCATAGTTATTGTTTTGTTGTTGCAAACTGAAATAAATTAATTTTGCTTTATTTAATATTTATTTAATTTTGTCTTAAATATACTAATAGCAAATTAATATAAATAGTTAAGCCAATGAAATTCTATCAATCCTTAATTGTTTAAAAATAATACAAAATATTTGTACACTTATGAAAATTATATAGATATAAAATATTGAACATTTTTACTATTCTTTATATATATTCTGTTATTATGATACAGTAATCTCTATGTATCAGTCTTGTGATCATCATATATTAAACTTTTCCTTCAGGAGAAAAATAGAGAATGTAATTAATGATTTAATGCTTTAAAGAATGAAGGACAAAGATAGAAGATTTTAGGAAAACATAAACAAAGAGAAAATCTTGTCAGAAAAAGTGTGGCAGTTCTTAGAGAAAGAACACCTTTTAATAACTCTTATGATATATAGATGAATTCTACTCTCCATCTCTAGCATATTATCAGTAATTTAAATATTCTGAATAATAGAAAGTACAGTTTACACCAAATTTCTGATTGATCCTATAATTTTCATGAACTAATGGTACTATCTGTTATTTAACATTATTATTATTTAGACTGAAGCTGCTAAACTTTGGCAAGTGACAAAGAAAATGTGCATGTGGTATATGTGAAAAATTATATAAATATAAATGACAGTACTCTTAACTAATCTCATGAAAAAAACATGATGAAACAAGGCAAATATCAAATTTGGCACTATCTCAGAAATATATCAATTGCTGAAAGAAATATACAGTGATTAATATTGAATTCTGTTCAAATATTATTGAATGGTTTGGTTAATTCAAATGGAGGGAAATAGCTGAATAAGGTATTGGTTAACATACCTATCAGTAATAAATGATATGCATGCCAGAAAAAGAGGAAAAATTGTGTGCAATTCTGAAATTTGATTAAAATCATAAATAACCAGCATCATTAAAAATACAGCTTATCAAATACTGATTGGAGTGGAAAACCATGATTGAAACTCCTTGAAGCTTATCAGGGCAAGTATAACATTTTCAATATTAACAGTCGACAAAGTGTCAGAATTCAATATGACAATGCTTAATAATTTGATTAAAAATCAATGATGTTAAAACACTAAAAAATGCATCATACAGTAAATTAAAAAATTTGAAGTTTGTTCATATATTCCAATGTCAATTATTATTAATTACTTTTATACATAATTTAATGTTTTTATTTGCTGAATGCATATTTCATTTAATAATAAAAACAATATATTGTTAGAAATAATTTGTACAGCATTTCATTCATAATGCTAAATAGTAATTATAAAAATACAGTAGATCTTTTATCTGAAAAGGTTGGAATTGAGCCATTTTGGATAAACAAATATTTTTGGATATTAGATATTTTAATCTTTCACTAAAAAAATGAACTGAGAATAGATTTTGATGGGTTATAATATGAATTAAATAATGTTAATACACATATATATGATTGAAAACTTTTATTCAATCCAAACATTGTAATAAAAATTTCAAATATGTATCAATTAATGGAAAAAGCCTCTTGTCATCTTTGGATCATGAATCAGTCAAAAAAAAAACATCTATATTAACCTGAACAACAATCCTCAGTTGTGTTGTTTGGATGTTCAGATAAATGAATCTACTTTAGTTAAATAGAATATTTTATATAATGTGATTTCATAAATTGAGTGTATTTTAATTTATATTTAATACTACAATATATTATCAATTTTTTCCTTGTAAATTATAAAATTCTGACTTGCAAAATAAATATGTATTCCTTAGTAAATAAAGTAATAATATATAATTATTTTCAATAAAATTAAGTTTTATAATGTCAAATTTTCAATGAAATATTAAAAAATTCCAGTTCCAATATATGTATTTAAACCTATGCAGATCTAATTTGATGAAAATATTTATTTAATTGCATATCTTGCTTATTCCATCTAATACTAAGTGATTTGTGCCAGATCCTCTTCTTTCATCAATCTCATTACTTAAAATATTTAAAAATATGTTATTTTGTTAACTTAAAAAAAAAATTTGAAAATTTAGATCTTGATGTATGGACTAGGCTGCAGTTATTATATATGATGTGCAAATTATTCAAGTGGATATGCCTAATATATATTAATATATTAAATATATTGTATTACTTACCCATAAACATAACTAGAAAGCTTTGGCAAATGAATAATTTTCATTTCTAATTCTTGTGATTCTTCATTGTTTTCGAATTTTAACATTCCTTGAGCATTGACTGTTTGCTTCAATAGATTAATTTCTTTATGACAAGCTATTGATAATCTGAATACATATCCTTCCTGAAATAAAAAAATTATCAAAGTTAAAAATAAAATTAAAAGTATTACAAATATCAAAAGTAATTTTTTAATCACCTTTAAAACATCTACATATTCTGTATAAGGAACTGATGTCAACATAAATTGAGATTTCAATATTTCAGCAAGTTTTATGTAAAAACTTGCCTTAACTTGTCTAATGGCTTCAATATTGTCTGGCCATTTCCCACTGGTTTCCATGTGTAACAATACTAAAAATATTTTATTCATTTTAAAATTGCATTCTTTTTGTCTCTCCTATTTTTAAAAAATTATTATTTTTTATTCATACCTTCTAAAGGTTGAACCCATTGTGGAGCTATTCCTGAATTTTCTCTTAATATCATACTTTTACCTAAAGAAGTAACAATTCTGCTATCAATGTGAGGTTGGTGTGGAATAGGTGGGAAAATCTAGATTTGAAAAACATTTATATTTTTAACAATATAGTTATTAATTAACTATTCAAATAGTGAAACAAATTATACCTCACAATACCGTAAGGTAGGTGACGTTCCTTGTACTGATGAAACTGTTAATGGTATATTTTTTATTTTTCTTAATTCTTTGCTTAATTCATTAAATTTTATGAGAGCATCCAAATTAGCTTCTTCTTCAGTTATATTTGGAATGGACTTTTCAGAAATAAATGTATATCGTGGCAAAAGAACAGAATCTAATTGATTACTATAATAGTATATTGAAGTTTCATTGAGTCCAATATGCCTAAATTAAAATTAAAAAAATTGTAAACAAATAAAATTGTAAATACATTAAATTATTATTATACAAATTGAATAATCAGAAAAATATACATTCTTAAAACATATTTAATGATATTGTATAAAATCTCATGTCTTTCAGAAAATGATTTTCCTGGCCAAACCACAGCTTCACTTATGACTCCATCTTGAAATCTTCGAAGTTCTGATTTTTCTCCCCAAAATTCTCTGAATTGTTTAGCCTATGAACAAAATTATTAAATTTAATAAACAATTCAAATTCATAATTTGATATTTTCTTTAAATTTCATAATTTCAATATATAAAAAAAACTTTCAGTTTAAATATAAAGAAGTTTATATTTTGATATTTTTATTTTCTAAATTAAGGAATATATCATATAAAAAATTCTAATCTGACCAATATGGTTTTTTTATAAAGATCATCTATTTATGATGTTTATTATAATAATAACAATTATATGAATATTATTTTATTTAATCAATATACAATAGTAATAGCTAATCCAAAAATCTAGAAAACAAAAAAATTGATGCAGGAAATAGAATTTACTAGATTTTTAATTCATTATTAATTTTAAAGATATTTAATTTCTTTTTTTTAAGTTAATTGATAAGGATAATTAAAATTCTAATGTATTCTCAATTAAATAACTATTTCCAAAACTAATATTTTTAAATAATTATCAGATTTAAATTAACCTGCTGAAGACATTATTTAAAAGTTAAGAATTTATTTAGCTTTATCTAACATAATAAAAATTAAGAACTGATGATTGTCTTTGTTAAATATTTAAAACAAAAGTTTCAAATTCTGTCAGAATAATAGTAAATCTAATGGGTTGAAAACTCATGTCATTTGACAACACTGGCTTTGTTTATTAAACTAAATCAGTAAAATTGCTCCTAGCCCAAATTTTAATTCTTGTTTTGTTTCCCTACATTAATAAATATAACGAAAAAGAAGAAAAGAGAATTAATATTTACTGGACTAGGCCAGAAAGCAATAGTGTCAGTTTAGTCTGATATATATAGCAATCAATACAGAACTTGAAACTTCCTGAAGTGGAAGTTCATTGATTGCTTTGATAGTATAATCAGTTAAGGCATTAGAATAATTAAATCCCATATATCTTTACTTGATTTTAGCCTAGCCGGAGTTCTTATTTTGAGAAAATAGTATAAATTATAGTTAAGTTATTTATTACTTGATGGTACTATTTTAACCAAAATTGATAGTAAGTTATTAGTTTGTGCTAGTTGACTATGATCATGTTTTGCACTCTCAATGCTGGATTAATAAAATCAGGATTGAAATTTTTTGACTCTTTTTTTATTGTTTTTGTTCCACTTTCTTGATATCTATAAGTGTCAAATACATCCAATGGATTAAAGCAGCATGATTGTATAGTTAATTTGCTAATAGCAGAGTTATTCCAATTAATAGAGTTTTTTTTTATCTTAAGCAATTGAGTTCTTCGGTCATATGTATGTACTGATGAGGGACCACCCCTAAGTCTGAAAACGTTTTACGAAATAAAACTGTGTTATACTTGCATCTAGTGCTGTGTACAGGACTTATTTTGGATAACAAGCAAGTTAGATTACCTTGGACTTTAGTAATAGAGTTAAAAACATATATAATATTTTAAATTTTGCCATAATTATTATGTAATAAATCATGTAATATTTGATCTATGTAACATTGCCAGAAATGTAATTTTTTGAAGATGGGGAATTCTTATATATAATAGTCAAAATATAACTTCATGTGTAAAAATAAAATTTTAACAATTTTAGTTGTGTGATATAATCTTAAAATTGACAAACAGTTATAACATTAATGATAAAATTAAATATAAGTGATACCTCAGGAAGATCTGCAGAAGGTCCTCTATCCACTGTTCTATTGTAACAATCTGAATTTAATAATAATCCAAATGTCAAAACTTGCAATTTATTGGGATCAGGAGGTGCATTGGTGATATTCCACTAAATTCAAATATAATTATATAATTTTTTGTTTAGGATAAAATAAATTAATAAAGAATATATCATAAAAGTTTATACCTCTCCAGGATTCCAAAGGATTTTATCTAATAATAATAATCTACTCTTAGTTCCTGTTTTAATTAAAAATTCAAAAGCTGGAGTTACAGCAGCAATAATATTTCCTCCATAATCAAGAACCTTGGATTTTAATTCATTATGTTTTATAATTCTTTCAAAATCACTTGTGCTAATGCTGAAAATCAAAAATTTAAATATGCTATTTATAATATAGTAAAATATAAGTTTATATAAATTTAAAGAAAAGTTAAGTTCTATTTCTTATATTCTGTTTCTCTCTCTGTTATTCATTTTGAAGATTTTATTTTATTTGAGTGAAAGAATTATGCATTTTTGATTCTGCATTTTGATACTGTAATAAAAGACCAAATATGTCTTAGTTTTTAATATATCTAGAAGCAATATTATCTGATTTATAAATTGCTACAGATCTAAGTTGTTATTTAATTTGGTTTTCCTTTTTTAGGAAAACTTAATCAAAGAAAAGCTGTAATTTAATTTAATCATTGAATAAACCTTACATTTAACTGTATGCATTGTATTTTTCTTTGTTATGTTCCATAATCCCTGAAATATGCCTATCACTCTTATTTTATTAAATCTTGGGACAGCATAGTGCAATGTGCAAATAAGACATTATTTGTTTATAAAATAGATGTATAGAGAAATCAAAATACTATCCTACATTAGAAAATTTTAATCCATTTTATAAAATCATATGTTTCAAATAAAATATATTTTTATTGAGAACATATTTTATTGCAGTTTTTAATAAACAGTCATCATAAAAATACAATAATTTGTCAATTCATTTTTGCAGTTTATGTTTGCCATTCTTACTATTATTACAAGAGAATATTCTCCACTTCCTGTTCTATCAAAAATCTTATTCATAACATTATGAGTCAAGTCTGTAATATAGCAGATTCAATACTTTGCTACAATTGTGAGAATTTTTAAGACCTTCAATGGTATTTCATTCAGTTAGGTACAAGCCATATCTGGTATATTTCATAATTATTAAAAAATAACTATTTTTGCTTAAAAATATAAACAGTATATACTAAAACAACAAAAATAATATAGTAACCTCATATAATTTACATGTGAAATTACAAGCTGATAGTATCTTTTGATAAAATATAAATAAAATTATATAAATCAGTACTGGCTAAACTTTATAGTTTGAATGACAAATAAACAAATTTAATGATATGAATTTATGATGCATTGCACACACTTATCATTGTAATTACTTTTTGGTAGTTAATGGCACAATACTCAAAAACTGAAAATAACATTATTGTATATGTAAAAATATGCAATTTAACATTATTTATAAATTATTTATGATGAAATTAAAATTGTATATTGCAAACTATAAAAGTGCTTTATAGAGGAGATTTTAGAAGTTTGAATAAATATGATTTTTTCTGTTTAATTTTTCTTAAAAATTTTGCTTTGCATTCATATTAATTTGATTCTTTTACTTTTCATTTACAATAAATATAGTATAATTTCCCTTTATATTTGGAAAAAAATAAATTATTTTAAAAATACAGTAACAAATATTCATCATAATTTATAAACATAGTCAAAGTTTTCCACTCCATGAGTTCTACTTTTTATAAGCAATTGGAAAGAAAAATTAAATAATGTTTTTCTTTTCAATTGTTTATAAGAAAATATAAATCATAGTCTGGAAAACTTTTGGTTTTAAATTGTTCATAGGTGGCAGCGATAATTGCCAACTATGAACAATTTAAAGATAATATGAAGATATTCACTATTATTGGGTTGTCCGGAAAGTTCGTGCGTTTTTTTTAATAAGCAATTAAAACAAAATTTTCAAATTTAAGGATAATTTTATTCAGTAAAATAATTTCCGTTTGAATTTACGACCTTTTCCCATCGAGTCGGTAGTTTTTTGATGCCGTTTTCAAAAAATTTTGGTGGTTGTGATTCAAAAAATAATTTTAAGTGTTTTTCGACTTCAGCAATAATTTTAAATTTTT
>WUQG02434985.1:0-14023 GCA_011317285.2 Androctonus mauritanicus | reverse complement strand
GCTGTAACGTAATAATGGATGCCATTTTACGATTCCGTCTTTGATTCCCTACATAAGTTCGGAGGTGTTTTTCGTCGTTATATGCAGTATTATAAGATTAAATTACAAGATTATATTTCCGCTCATTTATATGAGAGAGTAATTTCTTTTTTTTATCAAAATGAAGATATTGTCTACATTTACAACCTATTACAAACCATCTTATACGCAAAAAATTAAGCCAAGTACTGAGAAAATAAGTCGTTTATTATCATTTAAAATCATTAATGTATTCAGCCGAAATTATTGTTTTATTCTTTCCTTAAATCGTCAAACAAGTACTGGCTTCTAAATTGTAAGGAAGTGTCTTCTCAGCACTTGACTAAGTTTTTATACATCATACGAATTTTCAATAGATAATTCATTTTTAAATGAAAACTGTATGCTTCAAAAATATTTTCCAATAGTAATATGCAAATTCTTGTCAGTAAATCATTATTCTTTATTCTGGTCTTGAGTATGTCAAAACATCCATAGTGTATATTCTCACATATCACACAGATATAGATATCAGTAATACTTAAAGTTGATACATAATATAAAAATATGCATTTAGGCAAGTTTACGTAAATTCTACTTTGTCTAACAAGAAAACAATAAATTTCACGAAATAATAAAGTCAGTTTTGAACGATTATAGTCTTCTCATTTTAAATCAACAACCACTTAGCACTTTTTGAGGATTTCTAGTCTCCTTTTTTTATCAATAATTATTGTAAAATTTTTGATTGGAAACCTCTAATCTCCCAACTTTTACATCTTTTAAGATATTTTTTTCCACGAAAACATTTTCCTTTTTTGCTCGAGAGCACTTTTTGATAAGTTCCGAAATACATGACTTGTTTGGAAAAGTAGGCGATTAGTACGTTCCAGAAATATTTTTGGATTTATGTGGTTTAATCAGTACCAAACCCAGCTTATCAGGGGGCGGATCGCCCCGGGACTCTGATCAGGGGGGCCTTCGAAGAACCTTAAGCTTTAAGTATATGTACCTAAATGAATAAATTTAATTATATATTTGTATTGACATTTTGTATGAAGATCATCCCATTTAGGAGGGCCCCAGAGGGACTTACGCCCCGGGCCTCGATAGCTGTAGGTCCGCAGCTTGGTTTAGTATATATCTATGTGTAATATAACAGCTTATATATATATAAAGCAGATTCTCATCATTTTATTTAACTTTAATCGAAATTTTAGGGATTGCTTTTCTGAGATCATAATAATGCATTAAACTTACAATTGACCAAACTTGCAAACTTTTTCCTTGCTGATAATAAACGTTTTAATTATTCGACAGAAATAATACAGTATTATTTTAGAATCTCTTCTAAAAATAGAATTGTCCCGATTCGTAAAATAATCAAAAGACAATTATCCAGAGCAGATAAATTTAATTTATAGCATATCGCTATTTTTTCACTTATTTTATCAGTTTCAGTCTATTTTAATGGTTCAGAACCAGCGGCGGAGCTACAGCTATCGAGGCCTGGGGCCCCCCTAATTGGAATGATCATCATTACAAAATGTCAACACAAATATATAATTAACATTTAATTATTTATATCTTATAAAATTATAGCATCAGCGTTCTTACATAAACACGGCACATTTATACGTAATCATCCTCCCAGAATACAAACTCCCTTTTTTATATTCCTACATATAGGTAAGGTACATATACTTTTTAAACTTAAGGTTTTTCGGAGGCCCCCTGATCAGAGACCCGGGGCGGTCCGCCCCCTCCGCCCCCTTGGTACGCCACTTGACAGATATGAAATGATAATACTTTATATAAATAACTTTATTGAAAATTCTTAATTAAGAAATTCGTTTGTTTAAATTATAATTTAATTATTTCAGTAACTATTAATTTTTACATCTATTTTTAAGCTGATTATGTAAATTAATCAGAATAAATATAAATCTCTGCACGTACAATATTGATTCGGTTAAATATTATATAATTCATCGCAATTATTCAAATACGTTTGCAATAATATGTTGATTATAGAAGTTTGAAGCGATAGAAATTAGATAGTAGCAGTTCACTGAGTTCAGATCAGAAACTCCTTTGTTTATTATACATAATAGAGTTATCGTTAAATAAACTATCGTAGCTACTGTATGTGATTAAATTATGATCTACTAATTCAAGCTAGTTAAATAGACGATGAGATAACAATACTTAAACAGAAAATATTCTTATCAAATTTATGAATATTTAAGATAACTTTTTTTAATGTCATCATCAGTATAGCTATAAAATTTACTATATATTTTTAAGATTACATCTAACAGATGCCCCCGAATTTTCCAAATATTCCAATTTTTGTAAATATTGTTTTGCTAATTTAGAAAGACAAAATATAGGTCTATATTTGATTACCTGCTGGTGGAAAACGTGTCGCGTCGCATGGAGCAGCGCGGCGTCTTCCGTCAGGCTTTTTTAATGAATATACATCGACTAGCACGAATCTTTAAACTAAAGATTCCTGTTAGTCGATCTCTATACATCGTGTTACGAGCATTCGCGGACCTACAGCTATCAAGGCCCGGGTTGGAAGTCTCCTTGGGCCCCCTAATTGGAATGATTACTATACCCCGGTTGCTGCATGAGAGCGGGCGCATGGCTAGAGGAGTGGAAAACTGCTCATTTCTTGTAAAATTATAGCATCAGCACTTCTAACATAAACTTTTAAACATACGCACGGCACATTTATACGTAATCATCCACCCAGAATACAAAGTCCCTTTTTTATATTCTTGCATATAGGTACATATACTTAAAACTTAAGGTTCTTCGGAGGCCTCTGATCAGAGGGCCGGGGCGGTCCGCTCCTCCGCCCCCTTAATACGCCACTAGTTCTAGGGGATGCATGTATATATTTATAAAAAAAAACTCTGTTGTATAGGCGACGCCGCGCTGCCAGATGCAACGCGACACGTCTTCCATCAGCAGGTGATCTACCATTTAGCTTTTAGAAACTTTTATATATTTTAATTAAAAATATATCGAACATTTCATTTATTCGTCCATTTATAAATTAATCATCTGTATATTCTAAAAAGCTATTTTAAGTATTTATAAATGGTTAGAGGTTAATGCAAATGTCAGAAGTGCACTTTCTTCCTTTCTGCAGATGTGTTTATCGGCTATGTTTATTATTGAAAGATGCGGAATGGTATCAGAGTAAACTTTGATACGTGTGCTCTTTTTAGCTTTCTTCAAACAACGAAACAATTGTCAATTAAAGTTAATAATTTCTAAAAAAAGAAAAAGAAAAAATGAAAATTTTATTATAAGAATTAATTTTGTCGAAATCGCATTTGGAAAATAATGAATTTTTTACAAACCACACGGAATTTAGCAGCTGAAAAACATTTCTTACTTAATTGAAGTAATTTTCAAACAAAAATTCTGAAAATCTATTTTATATTTATATATATAATATCTTAAGTTTCAACAAAACGATTACTGATTTTTCTGTATACGTCTATTAATTTAAGATATTTTCATTACCTCCATTTTCGCATTTTATAACCACATTAAATGAAAACAGGAAAAAAAGTAACAGCATTCCTCGCAAATTCAAATTTCCCCCTATGTTATCTATTGGTCTGTATACGATAAAACCGATCTAAACTAAAATATTCACGATTTTCCAGTGAAGATTTTAAAATTTCGAGAAGACGAACAAAGATAATTAAATTTCGTGTCGTTAAATTATTACTCGTTAGAATTTATTACATGTTTAGAATCGTCTCAGAATGTTTCCAACTTAGTTTCTATATTTTAATTACAATTTCTGAAATAAATTAAGAATTAAAAAATAATTAAACAATTTATAAATATGGTAAATAAAAGATTCGATATACCATTTGATGACAGCCATTGTTGTTTGGATAACTAATTTACTAAATCGTTTCCAGAAGCAAGCTATTTATAAGATTAATGGGATTGTAATTATTTTCATTTATCATATTAAAAGTTATTAAACATTGGAAAGTTATAGGAAACAAAAGAGTATTGTATAACTATAATAGAATTTGAGAGATTAATAGATGAAACCTTTCAAATGATCATAAGTTTAACTGTTAAAATTTTTTTTTTTTAACAATCATGAAAGCGTGAAATCATAATCTGACAAATTTATCGCTAGAATTAAAATCTTATATTTTTAGAAGTAATTTTATCAATATTGTTAAAAAATAAATAAATCCCTTTATGATGTAATAACATAAAATATTTAGATTCTTGATACCGCAGAACTGTATAAATTATGATTGTAATAACATATATAAACATGTAAACTACATTATAAGATTTTATACCATGATGATAAATATAAAAATGTTGATTTATTCATGGAATAGTAATATAATAAATATAGAATTTTAATACTGATGATGCAAGTAATTAAGTACTACTTGCAATAGCATCTCAAATTGATAATTGTCTATTTTTCATTCGTGTTAATGCCAATTAAATGGAAATGATATATTGTATTCAGATTAACTACGATTATATGACTTGTATTTAAGACCGAATCAACATTAATTTTTGGAAACATAGCATGTTATTTCGTAGGATGTTCATTAAAGTTGCAATGTCTATACATATCATTATATCTCTGACATTTATTTTTTGGATTGTGCTTTCAATATTTTATCGTCATTAATTTTTGAATTAAATATAGAACATTGAATAATAGAGATTGTTTATTGATAAACATAATAAATTATATAAAAATAAAAATAGTTGTCGTTACAAAGCTGAGGATTTAACAAGCTGATAAAAAAACAAGAAACCTTTGAAGATTAGGGGAAGGTGGGTATAGTTGTGACATTTTTATAATTTTTTACTCTGTTCCTTCTCGGTGATTATATATAAAGCAAAAAAATATTATTATTCAGTAGGCCCACTCGTCAGTTACATATAGACACAGAATCACCCTTTCATCTATAGCAGTTTATGAGCTACAAAACAAAAACTAAAGCATGCTGATTATTACAACCTATCTCATGCACGGGTACAGTTGTAACAAACCTATACAAAGACAGAAAGTCAAAAAAGTGGTCTCTCACAAAGATTTTTATTAAAAAAAATTGCAAAGGAAACATTAATGACAAAAACACAGATATTAAGGATTCAGCGGTTTGGATTAAACCTTATCAATAATATAGTCCTATATACTGTCACTCATCTCGTTCTCGCAGTTCTGGCAAATAAATTCTGGCCAAGGTCTTGCGACACAGGCAATATGTGCCCACTGCCTATGTTCTTGGCACTGCACCCTGGGTTCCTTGGGTTTGCTGCTGTTGTAGGTGTAGTTGTTGGGTTTGCTATTGCTGTTTGCCTATGAAGTATATGAAATCATCTTCTGACATTACAGTTATATAATTATAATTGATCCTATTACAATTATACCCACTATTGCCATTTTTAGCTTCTCCCCCTGTGAAACAAGTATTCATTCAAACTAAGCAACGTACATAGTAAATGTAACTACATGACACCTGCTTTCAATTCATTATATATGAGCAGGATGTCGGTAATAGTTTGAGATCTATAAGGCTCCAAAAGGAAAGAATTACTAACTTACCTGAAAATGATTTTTCGTTCCTATTTCGGCGGAAACATTACGTATGCCATTACTATCTCGGTGATGTATGGTTATTGTATTACGCCATTTGGTAACATTGTCTCGAAGTTCTGCGCGGTCTTTTAAAAAAAAATAATTGCTCTGTTACAATTATACTTATGTTACAACTATACCCCCTACTATCCTACTATAACTCTTACCCTCCTATAACTCTTTATATGATAGATAAAAAAAAGTTACTATGAACAAATACTTTTTGTTTAATAGAATATTAATATCAAAGCTCACATTTAATGTATTGATTATTATGATCTAGCACAAAACATGAGAATCCTATCCAACTAGTTAACTAAAGATATATAATGACAAAAAAAAAATAAATAAATAAAATAACATTAAATAAGATTATTAAATATTTCTAAATATTTTCATTATACTGTACTTGAATTCAACTTAATTAAACAGTAAAAATCAAATCGTGTATTAAAATTGATGATTTTATATAATTTGTAATTAATTTCTATTCTCGTCTCAATTTATCTCGAAGTTAAATATCAATATAAAGAAAATAGTCAGTTTATTGCATGGTGTCTTATCGAATAGCGAGATTCTATTCGATTTTTTTCTGAAGTTCATCCTTTGAATTGAATTTTCTGTTGAATTGATCCAGTTAAAATGTTCGATTTTGTTAAAGTTGAAATACTTTCCATTACTCTACTACAAAATAATCCATTATTTAATTAAAAAAACAATACAATACTAAAAAACAGCAAACATACTACAGTATCTATCAGATTTTCAATGTAACATTAGTCTTTAAAAATCTTTAAAAATTCTTACGTATACAAATAATCAGAAATATAAATTTTATTCGCATGCCGTACATTATATATTGTCATAAAAACATATTAATTTATAATTACTCAGAGTCTTAGACATATAGCAATATAGAAAATCCGTAATAAATGATTGACCACGAAAATAATTTGAACACAAGATAAATTGATTTATCTTGATCAGAAGAATAGGGTCTGTTGTAGATGGGGGAGAATTTACCCACTGTACCATCATGTGATAAGAGAGAATTAAAGTGTATCCTTTCTCTTCTCTAATGATCTGTCACACTTTTATATTGTATATACTCTTCAAAGAATTAAACCTCTGAATATACCATAATCTAGCTCTTTCAATAAAGGTTGAATAGTGTTGAACGAGCTAGGCCCAGACCTTTCCTGGAAAATCTAAGAATGAAAGAAATCAATAATCTATATCCATGTTACTAAATTTATAAATGAAACAAATATATTTGTTCCTTTATAAATTTTGATTCATTTTTGTTTCATTTAGTAGACGAAGAAAACAAATCTCATTTTAGACCTACTCTTTTTTTACAGAAATTAATTTATTTTTCTTTTTTGAACTTTTATAAACTATTTTATAACCTTATTTTGGTCAGAATCTAATTTCAGTTCTTTAACATATAAAATATTAATATTGTCTGAGATAATAATACTAGATATGAGAAATTCATCTTTAATATATTTTGGTATTATGCGAGTAATAAAAATAATAGGAAATTGTTTCTACATGGGAAGATTTGTCCTAAAGATCTATCATAAAAATTAAAATTGGGATTTGAAATTAATTCAGCAGTTTGGCCGCTAAATAATTACAATTATAGAGATTACTAAAATAATACATCATCACTTTAATGAAGGCAATCTTATTCAAAATCTTATTTGAAGTAATGCAATATTTTAAGATGTGTGCTTTTGTAATTAGTTATGATTTACGATTTTTCCCGAACGATTGCAATAATTCAATACTTATTCATATGGTATTATTTTTCGTTCTGGAAAAAAATCTACGATCGAATTTTTGACAGAAAATGGAATTTTTCTGTTAAAAATTTAGTAGCATGGATATGGATTATTGATTTCTTTCATCCTTTTTAAATTTTCCAGGAAAGATCTGAACCTACTCCGTTCAACACTATCCATCCTTTACTGAAAGAGCTAGATTACTGTATATTCAGAAGTTTAATTCTTTGAAATATATATATATATATACAGTATAAAAGTGTGACAGATCATTAGAGAAGAGAAAAGATACACTTTAATTGTCTCTTACTAGACGATAGTACAGTGGGTAAATTATCCTCCATCTACAGCAGAACCTATTCATCATCTGCCTGCTGATCTCATCAGAAGTATTGAGCAATCTGAAACCGCCACCATCATATCTATCTTTTGTGAGAATCAGTACCATAATTGAATTAAACAATCAATTAACCATTCCTTCTTTCTGACTGGGTGTTTAAGGTAGAAAAACGATAACAACCATATTTCGTTAGAAGTTTCGGAACCGTTTCGTTTATTTTCAAACTTCTGTATTTTCGAGCCCATCTGATGAGTCTTGATGTACTCCTGACTAGTTTTCCAAAATAATTCTAATATTTATTCCACTCATTCCTTCAAATCGACTTCATAATACATTTAAACAGCGATATCTAACCTTTAAATTACTAAATTTGAAACTAAATAAAATTGTTTCTGAGCTTGAAAAATGAGATTATGGCAATTTTAAAATTGGCATAATCTCATTTCTCTTCATTTTTCTTGCCATTAAAGAATTTTATTTTATTTTATTTTTTTTTGTGGTATCGAGATAGATTCGTCTTTATTGGAAGAGTGAGTGCAAATTTTCATAGAAGAGTGAATCTTCATATTTGTCATTTAATAAATACTGTATATTTATTCACATCAAGAGTTGATATAGAAGTGTATCCCTATCATGGCTGTTGCTGAGTGTATCGTTTTATCATATGTTTCTGAAGATTAGATATATCGCGTGTGCATTGAATAAGTAAGATAAGTAATTCGATAAGCTATATATTGATGTTATGACAGTCATATTTTCTGCGAAATCACTCAACTTATTCACTATCAGTGAAGGTTTCAAATTACGGTTTTTTTTATTGTTACAATACCTGATATCTTTTTTATGTCTTTTCCTTGTCCTTCTTTCCATTTCCTTTCACTAAAAGGAATATAAATTATCATTATTTAGGCTAAATTCTCTTCAGTATGATAAATAGAATATAATTACTTCAAATGGCGAAGTTTACATGAAATGTTATATTGTTTTCATCATTCTACATATTAGAAAAGACAAACGAACTTTGTGATATTGTTTTTCAGCAAAATTAATGCATAAGTTCAATTAGACTGATTATGTATAGCTCTTGTAAGCTCCAAGTTAAAAATATAAAAAAATAAAAAATAAAAATAGTGATACATCTAAAATCGATCCATAGTGAAACATTGACCAAACTCAGAATTACAGAAACATGAAACCTCCATTTTCTAAACAATATATCTTAAATATAATTGACATTTCAAGATATTAAAAAGTAAAAAATATATATATTTACGCTAATTGCATAATTATTGTGGATTGAAATAAGTTAATTCGTGTAAGATAAAACAGAAAAAGTAAAGGTATAAGAATCAGAATCACTCTATCGTTAGAAATCAGATTTATGAAACTGCATCACATTTTGAGATGACTTAATTTAAAACTGGTTATATATAAAAAGGGTGAGCACAAAAACATTCCGAAGTTTGAAAGGGTAAAATTTAGTTCTAGCTATCAAAATCATGTCTAGCGATTATTTAAAGTAAAGAAATGAAAATTCTTGAGTTAACTGAATCGTAAATATCAATTTTATCAAGATATTCATGCTAATTTTATTTTATTTTTTACATTTTCAAATCTGAAAATGTTTTTGTGCTCACCCTGTAATATATATATATGCAATTGCAAAAAATTATATTAGACAAGTATCAAATATAATTACAGAAAAGGAAAGAATACAAGAACATGCACAATTTTATGACATTTTAAATTTAGATCTCATGTAAACTTTTCCATCAAAGAAGTAAAATTATCCATAAAAGTTATAATAAAACTATAAAATCATTGATAGGAAAACAATAAAAAATATTAGAGAAATCAAATAACGAAATTTAAAAAAAAAAATTATTAAATTTTAAAGTTATATTAAATTGATAAACAGTAAGGTTAGATTTATATATAAGTTACTATATTATGTAAAGAGAATTTTAGTTGTCTCATATATATATTTTCTTTCTAAATCTTTTTTTTTATTATAAATGGGATAAAAAAAAATAAAATGATATATTATAAAGTATAAAAGTATCGTTTAAAAGTGAAAAGAAAAAAAAAATTGAATTACTATAATACGATGTCGTTGAATTGTGAATGAAATCAAAATTTTTTATGGGATTACAAAGGAAGTGATTCTTGTTCTATGTATACGCCTATATATCAAGAAAATGGTTCTTCACAATTGTATTTTTTTAATACTTTGAAACATAGAAAATCGTAAAGCGAAAGAATATATTTTATTTTTAAGTGAATGTATTAATTTTTCAAATTAGAAAGTTAGAAAAAATGAAATTTTTTTTTTTGTACTGTCAGGCTAAAAATAATCTATAATAATATAAATTGACAATAGAATATAATTTGCAACAAACTAATATTTTGATTAAGGTAATTACAAAGTTGATAAAGCAAAACTAGATCGAGATTGAATAGTTGTAAATCTATATATTTCTTAAATCAGTTCAATCAAACGGAGATATTTATAGTCTTACAGGTAATTGCTATGAAGTGTATTTAAAGATTTATGAAAGGAATAATTGATCATAAACTCATTTATGAAGTAAAAAAAAAAAAAACCAAGAAAAGTTAAATTAAAATCGTCGTTTAATTATGCAATTAAGCTAACAGTTTCCGTAATTGCATAAAAATAAAAGAAAGTTGGGAAAAGTTTAAATATTCTATACTAGAAAGCAATTAACGACACAATGTAAATAAGTTAGTGAATTAAAAATATTCGTAATTTTCTCTTCTAATTCGGAAAATGAAAAAAAACAAACAAACAAAACAAATTGTTGATGGAACAAAAGAATTAATTTATATTTTTCGAAACATATAAATTGAAAATATTTTATCTACTACAGAATCATCTAATATGTAGAAAAAAGAAAAGAAAAGAGAAAATAGGCCAAGTAGTAAGAAGTAGAATATTTGATACAATTTTTAAAGCAGTTACTTGTTTGAAGATTTTTAGGAGAAAGTATTTCATATTTTCCATGTTAAATGTTAATATTTTAGAGATTTTCGTAAGAGATCTCGTTTATTTTTCTGGATGAAAACGATTCTTTGAGAAAATCCTTCTAATGATGACGTGCATATCATTAAATAAGTTCATTTTATGCCCGATTTTACCACTACAACTAATTTAAAGTTCTGTCAAAGATGCGATCTGCAAGGACCAAGAAAAACTAAACGATGCTTTATGGATGATTTCTTTTTTCTTATTTTCAAGCTGTTATATTTCTTAAATAAATTTCACTGGTTTAAATATCGCATTCTGTCTTTCTGAATACTTTTCTCCATTAAAATTATAATATCGATAATTAGTAACTTGGTTACGTCAAGTTGAATTTATACGGTAATGATTCTTTGTAATAAATGATAGCGATGCATTTGACTTATTTGATTTCGCATCTCTTGATTCCAAGAATGTTAAACACAAATAGATACAGTATAAATTCACATAAAAATTTTTTTTAAATTGTGAAATTGAAAATATGCAAACTGATATTCAATAAATGATGATGATGATGCAGTTTTATATTAAAAAAAAAAAAAAAAAGATTTAACTTGTTTACTTATATATTGTTAGGAAATTGAGTTATGCATAAGAGAACAGTTGTTGGAATTGTTTGATATGATGAATAATCTTTCTTGTTATATATAAAATTGAAAGACTATCCGAAGAACTAATGCACTATATCATGTCAAGAACTAAAATATTAAGAGGACAAATATAATGGACTTGTGTTCTTATGATTTTAACTATTCTAAGTTATTATTTAAGTATAGTCCTAAGATATTTTTATTACTTTATCATAGTATTGTAACTACTGATAACTAATAACTGTTATCTTTATAGTTACAATACTATGAAGATAATTTCAGTTATCTGATCATAACTATGAAGTATTGTAACTATGAAGATAACTGAATATTATCTTGATCATAACTATGAAGTATTGTAACTATGAAGATAAGATAATATTCAGTTATCTTCATAGTTACAATATTTCATAGTTATGATCAAGATAATATTCAGTTGATCATAACTATGAAATATTGTAACTATGAAAATAACTGAATATTATCTTTATCATAGTATGTAACTATGATAAAAATAATATTTACAGTAATGTCGATAATATTCTTACCGTTTAATGACAATTAATATTTTTAATATTGCAAATTATTATAAATAAAGAAAATGCAGTATTTCTGTAAAATGTCTCGGATAGTATCATAAACAGTTCTAATATTCAGTAATGAATCAGATGAAATTTTGATTTAATTCATATTCCTATAATAAAATCAATTCATAAGCAGCTTTTGTCAGGGAATTAAAACAGAATTTAATGAATCATGGTTAAACTTTCGTATAATTAAGAGTTTTTCCGAGGATATCTGCTTCTTTTGATATTAATATTATTAAAGATTAAAGATGAAATCATTATCTTGGCTGTTTTTTGATATTTTAATTCTATATGTCGTGTCATATTAAAATCTTATTAAATTAGAATAGTAGCACAAATTCATACATAAAATTTTAAAATACTAATTATATTTTAATAAATAAACATTTTCGACTATCAAACTTATATGCAAACTTTATAACGCACTCTTCAAGTTAATATTTTTGTTGAATTCGAGTTATTTTCGTCTTTATTAGATTTGTTTTCTGAACTACTGCATTTGCATCAACTATAAGGATTGTTATAAGAACGTAACAAGATCCAAACTATATTTTTTATAATCCCAGTTTTTATTTAAGTTGCAAAAAACTTTCAGTTCCGAGATATCAGAGATGCAAATTTGCATAACTTGTTCTTGTTTTGTCCAAAATATATTTTACTATTTTTTTTTAATTATTGTATTTTTATATTTTTTTTTCAAATTTTATAGATTGAAACCCATTGAGTCATCAATTTAATCTCATGCAATCTAGGAATACTGATTTATCGAGATTGTTTTAAAGTTTTAATCCTCACAATAAATAAATAAATATTATTATTTTTTGTAAAATTTAGCAGATCGAAATAAAAAATTCTATGATGAAAGTATAAGTTTACATATGGATTTTGAGTTTGATAGATTAGGATATTCGGTGCCTAATAAATAACTTTTGAAAATGATTAGTTGATCAACAGATTTTTTTTATAAAATTCAGTATAGAGAAATTTTATTACTAAAGATGAACTCGACGCCACATTTAATCTCTAACTTTCAGCCATTTAAAAATGGCGAACATTCAAACTTCTAAGATAATCTCTTAGATATATTTTGAACTAATGAATGGGATATTAGGAAATTTAGCAAAGACATACTATTGAATATTGAAACATACCTTAATGACATGAAATTTATATTCATGTACGATAAACGATTTAAAAATTGCGGTTATCAATTTTTGAAGTTTTCCTCTAATAACTTTTAAACAATCTGATTAATTTTTATGAAATTCAATAGATTTTCATGCAAGTGAAGAGGACTCGAAATAAAATCTTAATATTGTTGCTTCGATTATTAAAATTAACGGATGTTTTGATGTTTTCTGTTATGGAAACTCTCAGAATTTTAAAAAATTTAGTAAAAAAAAAAAAAAAAAGATAATTTTTATAATGTATAGTATATTTAGACTGTGCATCATTAATAATTCTTATATAGAAGCTGCGCAATATAGAAAAAATACGCGATTTTTCAGAATTGATTTACTTATTTTAACAGTAATTCTCATAGAATTGCAGAGTTTTAGTTTTAAAACAAACTATCAGATTTTGTTTCTATTACTAAAGGTATTATTTAATGACAGTTTTAATGTTTTTTTTAATTATAATTTAAAGCGAACATAATAATGTATTTTCTTTACTTATAAGTTTAATTATTTGGCTTTGTTAAATTTTCTAAAAATTTATCAATTGCTTCAATTAATCAGCAGGTACGTGTAGAGTATGACAATAGCATAATCTTACTTTTCTTTCATAAGTAAAATCTTAAATGCATAAAAATATCTAGAAATTTTTTAACTTGCTGCATTTTACTAAATAAGGGAAATAAATTAAAAAGTTTCTTTTATCAAAAAAAAAAAAAAATTGGAGGGAATATTTTTAAA
The DNA here is from genome assembly GCA_011317285.2 of Androctonus mauritanicus. Classification (NCBI taxonomy): domain Eukaryota; kingdom Metazoa; phylum Arthropoda; class Arachnida; order Scorpiones; family Buthidae; genus Androctonus; species Androctonus mauritanicus. The sequence continues at coordinate 86 of WUQG02434985.1, read as the reverse complement.
AAATATTTTAAGAAATATAAATTATATTTTTATTAATATTTTTTAGTTAATCTAACGTATAAAGCCAAACAAAAAATAACAAAAAA
>WUQG02434984.1:11987-37179 GCA_011317285.2 Androctonus mauritanicus | reverse complement strand
ATAAACCATAAAAACTTAAAGATGTACAAACGAAAAAAAATATATATATAGAAAGAAAAAAACATAAACTTTTGATAGAGAAAAATGGAAGAAAGTACAGAAAAAATGATCTATTATAGATGGTTTGAACAAGAAAACAATGTCTAGAAAGAGCTTAGTATTGTATATAGAGAAGATAAAAGTACAAAGATGAATAACATAAAAAAATTCTTAATGCTCAAATTATAGCAGGAAACAGGAAAAGGAAAACAATTTTTGGACCTGTTCGGCGTAATGTTAAAAATATCAAAATTTCTTTTATAATTTAGAAAATAACAGATAAAAAAAAAAGAATAAAAAACGTTTATGTAAGAAATTTCATAAATAATTAATTTTTTTATTAAATTATATATAGCCTATATATAAAAATACTTTTTAAAATTTAATTTTGCAAATTTGAAGAAAAATACAATTTAATCTTATAAAAAAAAATAATATTTTACTTCATCAATAACTTCTATAGTCTAAAAAAAAACCAATGATGATGATGATGATGATAGATAACAGGCAAATTCAAAATTCAGAAAAAAATTATTATGAAGAACTTCTTTTGAATTTAACATGTTTATGATTAATAACATAAAAAAGTTAAGCATTTGCATATTTTATAGCATGTATAATATGTGTACATATTTACAAGAATCAAAATAAATTCGAGCGCAACAAACCAAGCATGTAGAAACATTCAATTTCTAGAAATTTAATACTCGAAATTCTGATTTTATTCGCTAAAATTCATTACATTATATGTAATGTAAAGATATGTACATAATGAATTTAACATACTGCGAGAATAATATATATAATTCTCATGACAATATTCACCTCTAAACTAACATATTCTAAGTTTTTTTGCATTCAATTCACTTAAATCAACATTTAAGTGAGTTTATTTTAAGTGAGTTGTTTCAGTTTCCAAAATGTAACCATGATGATACATCTTTCTTCAGTTAACACCGATCTTTAGGGATGCTTTCGGTTGCGTGTGTTCTTGAGATATACGAGCATATGGGAATTTAAACTAAATTGCCTATTTTTCACGTAAGGATCTTCTTATTCTGAGTAATTTTATTATATTTTGTTTTTTCAAAGAAGTCGAAGCATCAATTCTCCAATAAGAGAAAGAAAGAAATGGCTATATTTATGACGCTTCATTTCTTCCAATTATTGTTCGAATTTGTAGCAATAAAATCGTGTAATGCTTAAAATTAATTTAATATTTGATGATACATGAATATAGGATTGGAATTTAGATAATACTACATAATTTTAGGCTAACGTTACTGATATGTAATACTAGGAAATGTAGTTCTGGCTGGTTAATTATCATCTGTTGCAAGTTACGTTGCATCGGTATTATTCAGCTTAAATTAAACTAATATATTATTATGTTCATCAAAATAAATTTACTCGAAGACCAGTCTTGCAACTAAACAAGAATTTAATTCAGAAAGCACCAACATCGGTAATTACAACAGTGACAACAGGAAACTGTTCAACTAAGTCAACAATATGAGCGTAACCTAACTTATGTAGTTTTACTATTATAAACCGAGAGAAAATTCCACATTGTTATAATTTCTAACGAAAATTTGGCTTCTGACCTAGTTCTAATGGCGTTTTTTATTGTAGTTTCGCTTAATCTAACAAAAACAATTCAAAAATTTAATTACGCCGAGTAATTAAAATAAACTAGAATTTCGCTATCTTAATTATGAAGAAGAATATTCTGAAAATGCAGCCATTTTGTAGATAAACTCGACATTTACATAGCTCATGTTTTCAGATTAACGAACTTCGCTAGTGGATAGTTGCGACTGCTGGCGACTACTTTTAATTAACGATTTTAATATTTATCCAAGTGAAGGTTATGAGCCGGCATCACTAGAGTATAAAAATCAATCAACTAAACGCATTTTCAGCAACTCGATGCTTTAACAAACATAGAAAATTAAACTTACTCGACTTAAGAATTGAACTGGATTAACAAAATCAAAACACCACATTCCACCAAAGGCAAACAGGAATTACCAAGTAGATTATTTAAAATTAAAAAAAAAAAATGGGCAAAGTGTATCATAGAGATGAGAAGGGATAGGAAAACATTTAAAAATATTAAACCGATAGAAAAACGGGAATAAAAAATATATAAAGAATTGTTTACATTATATAATTTCCTCAATACATCTACAAAAATTGAAAAGTATCAAATTGTCCTTAACGTCTAAGCAGAACAGATGTGTAAAAAAAAAAAAAAAAAAAAACATAGAGTGACGACTCTAAAAAATTATTAAAGAATTTTTTAAGTAATGTAAGCTTTTAAAAATCTATTATTCTAAGTGATAATAGCGCAGATACTGTATCAATACTCATATAGCATAATGTAAATTCTATTGGATTGATCCATTATGCAATCGAATGGTTGAATACTTTTTCTTTCTCTGGATAGATCTAAAATTACAAATGGTTTTTGTAAGTTTTCGATTATCCACATTCCATGTGCGCTACCGCTAATGGAAAATCGACGTAAAGTGCATCTGAAACTAGACATAATATTCCACCATTTTTTCCCCCCTCCCTTTTCTATCATATATAGCTGGCTATAGATAACTTCTCTGGAAACATCTCCTTGTAATGAAAAATTATAAAAGAAACAAATATAGATATTAAATTCAAAATATGAAAAATATGCTATATATTCTGATTGAAACGAATATCTTTCATATTTTTATGCATAGAAAAAAAAATGGCTGCAGTGTGGAACATCGTTCAATTCCGTTAATCGAAATTTGGATTTATGTGGTGTAGTATTTGTCTTATACTATGTAACATTACGTTGTTAGATTAATAGTAATGTAAATCATGAATATTTCATTTAAGGTTACATAATATTACAACATCACATAATATCCAAGATGATAATGCAATTTGATATATGTTATCTACACCGACATCAATAATTTCAGCAACCAAATTAACAAACAATGAGCCAAATGTTACTCTAAATTTCTTTATTAATATTGAATTTTTTTTAGAATAAACACCGAAAAGTTTAAAATTCATCATTAGCCAAATATTGAAGCGAGAGTTTTTCATCGATGAAATTTCTAGAATATAGTAAACAATAAATGAAAAATGATAAAGTTTCATCAATAAAAAAATAAGCCAATGAAATACTGTATAAATAATAAAAAGTGATATAATTTTTAGTTCGTTTGTAGAAAGAAAATGTGGTTTAGGAGATCATCAATCCGTTTGTCCGTTGTTACCCCACTAATAACTTTTGAAATAATTAATATATTGTTACGAAATTTAGCCATAATGTTCCGCCATTAAATGTAACTTTGATGTCCCACATCAATTAACTCTCTAGCTTTAAAAAGTTTGAATATCCGCCATTTTTAAAATGGCTGGCATCCAAACTTCCGAGATACTCTCTTAATATCCTGAACCATTTATTAGATTCTTGTGAAATTTAGCAGAAAAAGTCAGTCATTAAATATGATCTCTATGATTGAAGAAGAGCTTCATAAAATTCAATCAAGTAGTTAAATTAGTAGGAAGAGCTTTTGAAGTTCGAACATCCGCCATTTAAAAATGGGAACTTCAAAAGTTTCTCCATAATAATTTAACTATTTGATTGAATTTTATGATATTTAGCAGAGTAGTCACGGTATTAAAGAATTTTAAATATTATTAATTAATCCTGTAGATTTGTCTGATAAAAAATGGCGGGTATTTAATCTTTTGAGAATTTTCTGCAATAACTACGAAACTATTTAATAGATTTTTATGATATTCGACATAAAGATGTGCCACTGAAGATGATTTTGATAACGTGTATTTTAATCTTATATCTTTAACCATTCCGAAAATAAAGCGCGTGTTGGGAAAAATGTGGAACTGTCGCCATCTTGGAATGATAGAATTTCAAAATTAGTTTAAACCAATAAGACCCAATTCTTTAAAATTTTAATCTATATAATTTTTGGCAGTTTGAGATATTTTACAGCCAATAATAATCTGTTAAATAACTTTCTGGATGGTTAATTAACGAAAAAGAGCGACGAAGAAGCGCCTTTATACCAAAAAGATATTCAAAACTGTAATGAATAAATATATCGATTTAAAAAAGAATTATAAAACTTTTTAAACTGTTCGGAGTAAAAAATACAACCTAAAGTATTTTTACCATATATTTTTTAACCTTGAAGTGGAAAATTTTAAAAGGATAAAGCTTTTTTTTCCTTTCTTTTTTTTTTTCTAAGGGATACAAGCGCATCAAATTTCGTTCAATGTATTTCGAATTTCTCCAAAATCGTTTCAACTGTTTGAATTTTATGGAAAGAAAAAAATATATATATAAAATATATTTTTACATAAAATATTTACATTTATGTAGAATATCTTTAGAAATTTCTTTTCGTATCGATATTGTTTATCATTTATAAAATTCGCAATTTCGATAGTTCTCTTACTATATATATAGTAGATCAATAACAAATATCGTTGCTGCTATTTTTATTAAAAAAAAAACATTTTTTATCATAATTAATATGCCATATTATTATTATTATTATTATTATTTTGAGAAGGCAAAATATTTATTTTCTTGCAATAAAATTTGTCATTAATCCAGAAAATTATTTTTTTTCCTTCTTTCCTTTTTTTTGGTAAAATAATAGAAGTTATTATTTTTTTAATGAAATAAAAATGACAAATCATATTAGTAAATATTAGCAGAAACAAAAAATATCATAAAATGAAAATTGTATTACCTTAATACGTATTTTTTTTTTTTTTTCTACCTTCTCTACTGGTAATTCCGATACTTGGTAACTGATTGTTGATTCATCCAAAACTCTAGAAAATTATAGTAATTTATTTTGGTAAAATAATAAAATTTAAAATGCTTTTTTTCTTTCTATACATAAATTATTTTTTTAATGGATTTTTGTCAACAGAAATTTTCGGTAGAATAATGATAACAATAATAGCGACATATAGGTAAAACTATCATGGATTTGTTTATATAATTTTCTTTCTTGTCATCAATGTTAATTTTATTATATAAATCGGATTTAAGTTTTGTAATGAAGATAAAGAAGAAAATAATAATAATAAAAAAAAGTGGCATAAACATTTCTGTCGTTTCTTTTGTAGAAATATCATCAAAATCAATGATTATAAACTTAATTGGATCAAGTAGTCAATTCGTATCACGACTCTAATCATTTTACTTGTTTCGTTATAGAATTTCTTAAATCATAATTCACTTAAAGAACAGGAAAAAAAAAGAAGAAGAAGAAGATAAAAACAAGACGTCTGACAAGAAAAATATAATAATTCGATAGTTGGTTGCGATGTTACTGAATAGAAAATAGTTTTTTTTTTTTTATTTGTATATAATGAAAACTAAAATTATTGCATAAATTTTTAAAAACGAATAATTTGTTTTGGTGATGATGATATTAAAAGTTACGATTACTATTGTTATATTCTTGAAATTTTAGAGAAAAATTAATTTTCTCCACTTTGCCGTGGAAAGATAAAATTGCAAAAATCATTTTTCTATATTGCAGTTTAATATAATTCAATTTTTGTATGGTTTTCGGTCAAAGTTTTTATTAATTTTATATGTTTTATTCGGTTTAAGATAAACTCTGAGATCTTTCTTGCCATATTCGGTACTAATGTACTGAAAGAGTAGTTTGTATGCTACTTTAAACAACTGTTTAAGACTGGATACCACTGAGTCGTGTTAATTGCATTGTGTCGGTTGAAAGAAGCGAGCAATATCATCAGTCTTTTCCTCCTCCTAAATTTTTCATTTAGCACGCAATTAACGATTCCATTATCGCCTTAAAATTCCTAAGCATTGGTTTTCTCATCCGAAATGGCCTTTATGTCTTCTTTTATCAAAGCAATTCTTCATGTTGCTGATGCATATACAGGAATTCTGTAAATAGAATAAATTACCTTTAAATTAATGCTTAAAGCAGTAAATAAACACACAGATTTTTATGCCAGACAACTACTTTCTTTAGTATAAAATTACCAACAAGTTATACTGATAACTAAAATCGGTTTGGTTTTTTTTCCTCCTGTTTCATGTGCAGAAAAGAATGTTTGCTAAACTGACTTCCGAATGTTTCCACATGATCCAAGTTGTGTAGGAAAGCTCTCAAAAATGCTCGGATTACTAGATATTTCGGATTACAGGTCGGATTACAAAGGCAATGCTATACTTTCTAAGTTGCACCTAAACTTTTTCCAATTTTTTCTCGTATTGTATAGAAAAAAATATATAGATATATTATACGAGAAAGGATCAATTCATTTTCTGCATTAAGCTGTATCCGAAAAATTTGAAAATTAACTAATAAAATAATTAATATAATTAATCTATACAAAGAGAAATTTTAAAGAGTTGATCCTAGCTATTAATCCAAAACTTTGAGTTAAGGTTGTAAAGAAATTCTTGAAGAATTTTGTCACATAATAGCAAATTTTCTAGCTCTTTAATGGTCTTACGTTTCTTGACAACCGGGATTTTACTGGAATTTTATTATTAGCGTAAATAAAGACTGGACAGTTTACATCTGAACTGATATTTTACAACTTTAGACCGAAGGGACAACTTAATGAATGTATTATGGAGGCGATGAATTTGTTAATTGCCATTCTTCACCAAATGATTTTCTACGGTGGATGAATCTTCTGCACTCGTTTCTCTGGAATTTTATGGCACTATTGTGTGCAGTACGTAATTCGACACCACATATTCAATGTTAACAGAATTGGATCTGGACAATTTAATGCAATGACAAAACTACTTAATAATATCTGCTTAGGCATCTTTATCAAAATCGAGTAATTCCTCATCAGACTTAAAATTCTGTGCAGTGCAAACTAATTTTTGCTTTTGATCATTACCACAGGATAATTTTTAAAATAATGCTAAGCTACTCTGTGAGTAAATTTGTGAGTACTCTGTGAGTCTGCAAAGGATAACTTCAAATTTGTATGACATGGAGCAGAAGAAATTAACAAAAATGCAAGAATAAATATGAGAAAACTCACATTTTATTAAAATTAAATTTTAATAAATATTTTTATATTTAATTTATAAATTTGAATGGCCATCCAGTAAAAATTTTTTTTAAAAATGGCTTTCATGGTGATGCTGATTTTTATTAATATAAAATCTTAATATTTAAAACAATATAATTTATAAAAATACACAACAATTTTGTTTGCTACAAAATTTAGATATTAAATTTTTGGATTATGTTCTCGATTTTCTACCATTCTAGAAAAAAATACTGAATTTTATGATACGTTACTGAACATAAAATTTTTCTACAGATAATTTTGAATGAAACGAAAGATGAAACATTTAAAAAAAATGCTAGAAAATTAAATATTGAGTAGAAAATAATAATAATAATAATTATTTATTTAAATATTTTTAATTATCTCCAGTTAACGAATTTTTTCAGTAAGTTTTAACTGGGTGATTCATATTCTTCTTAAGTAAACTGCGTAAATTTTAATTAAATAAATAAACAGAGAAGAATTTAATGAATGAATTCAGTTTATCTTTTTATACAATAACAAATTTTAGCTTTTTAGATGAAAGAAAGTGCAAGTTTAATATTAAATTTTAAATTAAAAATGTATCGTTCGAAAATCGCATGTCCCCAGGAAAGTATTCTTATTGCTGGCAGTTTTACCTTTTTTTTTATAGTTTTATTTGTCGAATGACGTTTTTATTCCGATTTTATATATAGAAAATTAAAATTTCTTATTATTATTAATATTTTTTTTCTGTTTTCGTACGAAACAAAACGAATATAATCATATGAATTATCGTTATTAAAATATTCTGCCAACCTGAAAATTGTTGTCTCAGTTTTCTTTCGACTCGGAAAAGATTAAATTTAAAAAAAAAAATATAAATATAAAACAGGAAAAAAAAAGAAACTAAAGGAGAATAATAAAAATAAAATTGTAATTTAATGCGAAAAAAATTGAAAATGGTTTAATGTATTAAACAGAGAAATTCGATTCTTAAAACGTTTTTTTTTTTTTTTTCTTTTTTTTCAATTAATGCCGAGTAGAATTTTTTTTATTTTTCACTTTAATTTTTTTTTTCTAATTGAAAATTAAATTGATGAGGAATTACATAAATGCCTTAAAAATTAATGATTGTATGTTGTTCATCATAAAATTAAGTAATCAATTAATAATTTTGTTACGAAACAGATGCATAACATGGTTTATGTATGTCGAAAGAGGAAAGTTGATGGCAAGTGTCAGCGAATGTGAAAATGCAAATTAGACGTTTTTGTTGTTGCTTGCTGATGAAAAATAAATAAATAAAAATAAAAAAATGACTTTTTTCTTACAATAATAGTGAGTATTTATATATATTAAGCGCTTAAATTTTTTAAACTGTTAAAAAATAGTGAGAAAGACCAAACTCTTTTCTTTAATGGAAAAATGTTTCTCTTAAGAGAAAATACTTTTCGGAAATAATAAAAAAAATTCCTGCAAAGAATAAATGTCTGCTAATTTGATTTACCTTTTTGATTATTTAAAATTTTATAGAATAAAGTTATTTTCGGTATTACTTCTGATGTTTTGGCTTACTGGATGAAGTTCAATCGATAACTGTGTAATATCTGATAATTCGATTTTTTCAACCTCTTTCTTAATTTTATATATTTCCGGAAAAGCTATTTTCCGTATTGTTTTTCTCGAGATGTAGTACGAAATTGCCAAAATCCATCTTAAAAACAAGTCGAAGTTAGTAGGTCATAATGTTCTGAAAAGTTATTTCTTAAAAAAAAAAAAAAACTGGAATAATTTTTTTACTCTAACTTAGTGATAATTTAAAATCATAATTTCGCATATTTTCCCCTCAGATTTATTAAGCATTATCATAGTTTTAGATGTTTTCGGATAGAAATCTCATTTTTAGTGTTTGCTTACCATTTTTCTATGACGCAACTAAATGGTAATCTTCTAAACACTACCATACTCTTCGACGAAGATTAATGCTAATTAAGTAATAAACTGCATAATTTATACATGTTAAAAACGTTTATTAAACTATATAATTCCGACAGAACACACCAATAATCCATTCCAGATAGGATAAAGTATGCAAAAAATTTATTTTCCTCGATTTTAATTCTTCAGAAATAATCCACAACATACAATTGAAATCATTGCATTCTTAATTAATGAAAAAAAAAATGTCAACTGAGTATTCTTGATTAAATCAAAAGTGATGAAAGGAAACTTAATGTACAGAAAAATAATCAAATCTTACTTCCATGTAATTTTATTTTCTGATGTAACATACCGAATGTCGACATTTTTACAATTTTATTATCACACTTAAGTAGAGAATAATTTTGTTTTTTTTTTTTTTAAATTTAATTCCCATAATCAGTATTACATCATTAATGATGGATAGCAAATTATCCAGCATGTTTTGAGCAGCTAATCATTTAGCATAGACGTCGAATATTCTCCAAACTCGAGAAACATGTATAACAGAAGTAAAATGCTCCGCCCATATTCTAATCGCATGTTTAATTAGATTCTTCCGGACTTAACATGCTGCTTTTACTCTACTGCACAGAATATGCATCTCTCTCTCTCTCTCTCTCTCCTTTTTTTTTCTTCCTTTCTTCTTCCTCTTCTTCTTCGTCTTCTTATCCCCCGTCCATCCAATTTCACGTTAATGAACTAGTTGAACCTTAAAAAATAGGCATGGTACTTACAAAAAATAGCCTCCAGTTACCAACAATTAATTTCCAAGTAGTAAAAGATCGATCGAACAACCTTCGAGGATTTCTAATTTTACTTTATTCTAAAGATAGATGTTTAAACCTTCTAACATGTATATTTTCTTGTAATTAATCACTTTTTTTTCCCAAAAATTGGATAATATAAACATTTCGAGTTACATAAATAGTATTAATTAGAGAAAAATGATTTATTTTTAAAGTGCTACAACATCAACATTTAGTAATTAGTTTTCAAGTTTGATTACTTTGTTTTAAGTTGTATATATTCGCAAGAAAATTCTTACTTTGATTGATCGCTTTCTCTTTTCTTGTACGGAAGAGGAGGGAAAAAAAATGATTTATTAATTGTTTGAATTTGATGCATGAGACAATTTCGAGTGGGATTAACTAGAACAAGTGATGTTGCACGTTGTTTTTTTTTTATGAACCGACCTATCTTTATTTTAATGTATAAATTTAACGTATACGAGCCATTACGAATAACTTTATTATATTATTTTCCAAGCAATTTAATCACTAATTTAAAAAGCTGCTTCGAATAAAATCTTGCATCTTTAATTTATTAAGCTTTAATGGCTTAAACGAGCATCAGCGAGCGTGCAAGAAGAAGAAGAAGAGAAAAAAAATTATGTGGTTAAGAACGTATCTGCTCTATAGAGTAACGGAAAATGCCAAGGTAAACTTACCTGGTTTGACATGGTACACGAAAAGTAATAATCGGCATATCCTGTAATTTAGACTCTACCATACAGTATAGAAGTAAAGAAAAGTAAGTGTAACAAGATCGGAAATGATTTAACCAGATTTTTCATTAGTTCATTAGGAGTCGCATTACAATCCTAATTATCTCGGAAAGTATAGAATTTTTTCTAAACACTATCAATTAGATAACTGATATAGATCTGTAAAATGAGAGTTTCGGGAGTGATTATTACCAGAATAAAACCGATATTCTTTTTCGATGGATGTTGTTTTGCTACCCTGCCATTAAAGACGATGCCAACGGTTTTTAAGCAGATGGTACAAGACGTAATGATGCTAGATGGATATAGTAAAGCTAAGTGCTCATTGCTCCACACTCATATCTCTCTACACCAAGAAAAATGCTTTTATCTAAAATCAATCAAATTCATTATCCGATATTGTATTTCTATATATATATTACTTTAATGGTAGACAGTTTATGAGAAGACGATGCAAATAAATTTAATCCGTGTCTTTAGAAATCGCAAATTATATCTTCTGGTTAAAATTTTATTTCTTATTTATGCTTCGGTAGTTATAAAATAATATTATTAAACAATATTGCTCAAAAATGATTTTTTTTTTAAATAGTTTATGCGATTATTTCATATAATTTTCATACGAAATAATTACTGATGATTTTTTGTAAAATGGAAACTGATGACTTTTATACAATGGAAATCGATGATTTTTATACAATGGAAACTGATGATTTTCATAAGATGGAAACTGATGATTTTATACAATAGAAACTGATGATTTTCATAAGATGGGAACTGATGATTTTCGTAAGATGGAAATCGATGATTTTTATACAATGGAAACTGATGATTTTCATATGATGGAAATCGATGATTTTTATACAATGGAAACTGATGATTTTCATATAATAGAAACCGATGATTTTTATACAATGGAAACTGATTATTTTCATAAGTTGGAAACTGATGATTTTTATACAATGGAAACCGATGATTTTCATATAATAGAAACTGATGATCTTCATATAATGGAAACCGATAATTTTCATATGAAGTATCATATTATTTCATATAATATTCTCTGCGAGACTTTTAATTAAGGTGAAAATTTAAAGATTAATAAAAAACTGAACAATTTATTAAAGTGTAAAATGTAATTTGCGCTTTCGATCAATTTTTCTTGATCAAAAATGCTCGTAAATTTAGATGGCAGTGTCGTTAACTTAGGAACAATTTTTCTAATTTTTTTCCCCCTTCTATAAGTGAATATTTCAGTTTTTGAGGTTTTAATAACATTTTATTGTTTCTGTGAGGAATACGAATATATTTATAGCGTTAAGCTACAAAAATTCTTGAAAATTTATTCTTTTTTTCCCATCATTTTTTCTACCCTCGACGAAAGAAAAAAAAATGACTTATCGAAAATCAGATCTGACGAAAATTTTCTCAAAGTAATTTACAGTTTAATGATTTAAATGTGGACTGAAAAAACGAAGATAACAAAAAAGAAAAATATTACATATTTTTTAAAGAATAATTTCAAATTTTAAATTAATCAGAATTATGGTTTCTAAAAAAAAAAAAAAAAAAAAAATCATACCGTACGGTAGACACGAATAATTTACAATTTAATTAATTTAACAAATTAATTTTAAAAAAATTTTGATTCGAAATTCAAGATTTATTTAATTTCGTATTGAATTTGTAATTATAAAAATCAAAAATAAAAATTTTTTAAAGAGGAAAAATAATTTTTATGAGATTAACTTCTCTAATGAAATGTGGAGTTTAAAAAATAAAAATTTCTCTGACCAACTTTTCAACATGCACATTTTAACATCGAATTTTGGCACTCGATGACACCGATTTTCTCATTTTACATAAATTATTTCTTCGTGTAAACAAGCATCTCACTTAACGCTGTGTTAAAGTTATCGTTTGATCTTCACTTTAAACTGTTTTAGCCTTTACTTTATCCATAAGAACTAATTCGCTTCGAGATGAAATTAGCCCCAATATATATATATATATATATATTTTTACCTTTTCTTGTGCTTCGACTCCTTACTAGATGATGGAAGAAGTCAAATTGCATTATATTTGATTAGATTACATGACAGCAAGACAGATTTCGGTATCAAAACTTGCTCTTTACTAACTTCGATGAGATGTTAAAGCTTTGAAAGGCTAATGCACAGAAGTCTAGATAAAGATGTGATAATGCAGGAAACTTCTTTCTCTATACATAAAAGCCATGGTTACCGGAATTTTATCTTACTCCACTTTATATTAGAGTTTTACTCTATTATTTATGTCTCGTAATAACTAACGGACAAAAATAAAGATTTTTCATAATTACTTTTCTTACTTTAATTAATTAAACTTTCCAGTGATTAATAACACGATTATTTCACTTAAAAGACGTTTTGATTCAATTAATGTGAGCATCTTTAACGCCGTAAAAAATTATTTTTACGCTTATTAACTCAATTTTTTTTTTTCTTTAAAATAATTCTCTTCAGAAATTCTGCCATTAAACAGTCATTTTTTAATGCCTTAAGTATTATAAACGATCCGCTTTTAAAATCTTGTAAATTTTAACATTAAACGAATAAAATTTTACAGTTAACGAAGAAGATAAAGTGCAATTTCTGAAGGCAGCGAAAGCATTTTTTTTTTTGCATTAAAAGAACAACAACGAATTTTTAATACATAAAGGATGTTTTAGATTAGGTATGTAAGGAAAAAACAGAGATTTATATACGGTATGTACGTAAATATATATTATATTTATATATATAAACATTAGGACAAAATGTAGACCCAGAAGGATCAGGTAGTAATGTAAGTAAATATATTTTTGCCTTCTTTACATGCTCTGGAGAGTTATTCTTCATTGTGGTTGTACAAATCTCTAGTTGAACTATTCATGCATTGGTAAAAACCTTAAGAATAAAATGTTTTAAGCGGCACAAAATAACCAAGAAAACATTCGATGTTCTTCAATTAACCATTGTCATAAAGCCAAAACAAAAATTAAAAAAAAAAAAAAAAATGATATATAATCATCGCTTCGGTGACGTTTTACAATGAAAATTCATTAATTAAAAACTTCTGAAATGAATTTTAAATTCTTAATTTTAATTAGAAAACTTAAATGAAATATATAATAAATAATTTAAATCTTTTCTTTTGTTATTCATTATTTCTTTAAAAATATTTTAATTTAACTTTGTACAGAATTTTAATTAGCCGTATCTTAATTATACATATATGTATATATAGGTATATATGTAATTAAAAATAAATATTTAATTAAATTCCGATGCCTTTGCATATTTGTTACTATTAATGCGCTAATGTGCTATTACAACAACAATTACATTTAATGAATGAAAACATAATTGTGCAACATTCGGTTGCTCGGAATTTAGGTTTTAATAAATCTGCCAGTACGGTGAGAAGTTCTGCTTTACTCTCACATTTTGTCGAATTGCAAAAGAAGCAGAAAAACAAATTTTTGCTGTAAGTAGTAAAACAGCGGTTGTCATGTGGAAGATGGACAATTACTGTTCTGGATGGTCGAAGCAGAAAAGTGAAATTACTACCTGTGGACATGAAATATGGTCTATTGTTACAGAGAAGGGATTCTTTATTTCTATTTAATTGTTGTATTTCATCCGGACAGAGGGAAAAAAATAAAATAAAATAAAATAAATCCAGGAAGAACCGATTCGAAAAATCTGTTCCACGTGACGAAATTTAAGAATGAAAATTCGTAATTGGTCTTCATTCATTCATTGATCGGTATTAATTATCGCCACTTACATGCAAAGCACCACTCCTTTGCTATCACCAAAAAACCCTATACATGTTATTCCTGATATAAAAAAATAAAACTGTATATCTTTTTCTCTTTCAGCAGAATAAATTTTGTTTTTTTAATATTTAAAAATATTCTGATGGAATTTTTGAAATGCTAAAAAAAAAGATTTATTTAATATTTTTAAATTGTTAGATATACTGAATGGTTTAATTAAAATTTGAATTATTATTCGCACAACATCCTTGCTAATTTTATTACTACCGACTGTAAAAAAATAAAAAATAAATAAATAAAATGTCGTCTCAACAAAATTATTTGTATTGATAACTTTTTCTTCCCTCTTTAAATTTTTAAATTTTTTTTTTTATTTTTATTTTTCTATTTGTCAAAACTGAACTTTTACATATTTAATTGAATAAGTGTCGTCCTCGTTTGTAACGGTTTGTTTCGTTTACTTCTAGAGAAACAAACAATCCTCTTTCAATTCGTTAATGGAAAACAAACTTTGTCTTCTCTTCTTTTTTTTTTTTTTTTTTTACAAAAACGGTGAATTGAAATGAACGGAATCTTGTTTTTCTTTTCTCTTCTCTTCAAATTTTTCACTGCAACAAGTAGAGAGAGAAAGAGAGAGAGAGAATGATTCTAACGTGTTACATATTGCAATTTCTTTACCATCCCTCGAGTTTAGCTTCATTTCTAAGCAGAAATGAAAAGCTCCTCTAGGAAATTGTCTGGAGCTTTCTAATGAAGAGATTTGTATTTAAACTGCATGCTAATGAACCTTTAGTCTTTATGATATTTGTTATCTACTCCTTAACTGAGTTTTTAAAACGTTTCTTTATAGAAATGGACTCGAAAACCATTTGGAGTTAAACTCTCCAAGTAGTAATTTCGTTCTTTATTGCTTTATTATTAACATAATTGGGTGGATGTAGAAACGAAAGAAATCCGTTTTTGCCCCATTCCACTTACATTATCATTATTCTCCTCACTTAATGATATCGTTAACCACCTAATGTGTAAATTTATGTTCAGACTATCGATTTATAAGTAAATAAAAGCGGTTAAATTTTTTATTGGAAAAATTTCATCCCAAATATACTTTAAGGAAAAATTGTTGCACATAATTTAGCCATACTTCGACCTAAATTATAGTTCTGCAGCGTTTAATTAACTGTAAACCAGTTACTGTAACGAATTTGCACGTATTGTAAGGATGAACAAGATCAATGACGATGAACATTAAAACCGGTCTTGTTCAGCGCACTGTTTAAAGTCATTAGACTAGTTTAGATAAAATTAAACAGTTTATAAACCATCAAATAATACTAAAACACTGATATACTCAAACAATTTTAATATAATAAATATTTATAACATCTAAAGAAAATTTAGTGAAGTACTTAAATCCTAAATTTTTTTTGCATTATTTTGCATCATAACTGCGAATTTTTTAAGCAAATATTGTAATTTACTATCCACCAAAATAAAAAATTAAGTTTAAAACGGGAAATTTTGGTTTAAAATGCATTAAACTAATCAAATTAGTCCGTTATATGTGACCATGCGATTAAAGTAAAAAAAAAAACGACGTTTTTTATCTATCGTTCTTAAATTTAAAAGAAAAATTAACCAGGAAAATACTTAAAAAAATTGATAAATTTTAAGCAAAGATAAGAGTTGAAGTGAAAAATGTCATTTTTGTAAGTATTACATTACTTTAAAATTCGCTTTAAGCGCTTAAAATATTCTCGGAGAAAGCATCAAAAATTTATGAAATACCTTACATTGCAGTAAAATTCCCTCGTTTAAAATAAAATTAATCTAGAAAATTAGAATAATAGCGATTTGATAATAACTTGCAATGGTTGGAAGAAATGGAATTATGAGAATGTAAAGAATACTTAGGACAAACATAAAAGTCTATTTGTTAGATGAAAGATTCGCATTCTATTGTAATAAAGTTTCAACTTGAGTAATTTTATCTCTTTATTTCTAATCTGGTTGGAGAAAACTGCGATTTTAAGGCATTTGCGCCAGATGTCGATATGCAAAACTTATTCATTCTCTAAATGCCTCCTTTATTTTTTTGGTAGATGTTCAAAATTATTACAGTGTGAATTCCGAGAAACACTTTAAAATAATTTGAATTATGTTTATTAATAAATGCTCCAGAATGCTACAAAATAATTATTTTTATAATAATATAAACAACGGTTAGCTTCTTATTTTTAATGTTAAAAGATCAAGAAAATATTTATTTTTTTCTAGTTAAAAAAAAAAGAGATGTAATTCTTGTCGAAATGAAACTGAAACGTGATAAACAAAACAGAATCGAAGATGGAAGATTAGTATTAAAACTGAATTTTTAAAACTTAAGAAGAACGTGAAAAATACGACATTAATGGTATGTAAAATAGAAGGTGAGAAAGAAGAACAAGGAATGTAAAAAATGGCATTTACAAAAATGTCTTTAATGTTAGTAAAGGATATAAATACAATATCACGTGTATATTATGTACACGTGACTGCATTCATAACTGCATATATACGTGATAATGCTCGAAGAGCGATTGAAAGAACATCTAAAAATGAAAGAACTTCAACAACTTTTATCCAATGTGTGAGAGAACAGTTTGGTCTACTGATTCTCCATAGTATTGGTGACATCTCTTTGGAAAATCGCTTCAAACAGAGATGACAACTGCAGTCATAACTATATATATACGTGATAATGCCTCGCTATGTAACACACATCCTTTGCAAATGTATATATATATATGTGTGTGTGTGTGTGTGTGTTGTCTATACATGTTTGTTTACGGTTTCCGATTACAGTATATTATTAATGTTATCATTATATATCACATTGAAGCTATAGATCACCGCATTCAATCGTGCAGTAGATTAATGAAGTTTGCCATTTAATATCATGATTCCAACAGTGTATATATATCAAGAAATTTGCAAACGTAACAGTAAATCATTCATATTCATTCGTATTGTTTTTCGTAACATTAAAATTTTCCGAGAACTTAACGAGTTAATGACTCAATGTCGGACTTAAATTGAGATTAATTTGATTTAATTCGAATATTCTTAAGTTAGAAAATCAGTCAGGAGTAGGGAATCATAAACAAAAACAAAATCTTCAGCAAATAGAAAAATATGACAAGTTGTTTATATTTTCACGGTATGGAATGTCGCAGTTGTAATGAGATTTACTTCTCCCACTTCGGTAGTAAATTAGTGTACTGCCGAGCTAAAAACTGCTATAAAGTTTATAAAAATATACTCCTGGAAGATTTCTTTTTTTTTTTTTTCTAACTGGTGGAAAAATAATACTCGAAGAGCGATTGAAAGAATTATCTAAAAATGTTCTAAAATGAAAGAACTTAAACAGCTTTTATCCAATCTGTGATAGAACAGTTTGGTCTACTGATTCTCCACAGTATTTGTGACGTCTCGTTGGAAAGTCGCTTCAAACAGAGATGACAGCTGCAGTCATAACTAAGGATGTCGTTTTTTCGATAACTGCTGTCATCCTAGTTGTAAGTTCTCTAGATGGCTAACTCCATTTTTCGCTACGATGGACGAAAAATTCTCAGATCGAAAAATTTTCTGTTTCTAAGAAAAATATTTTTCTTCTTGTTGTGAAAATTGTTCAGTGATGATAACTGGTTTCTTTTTTTTTCGGCACCAGAAAGAAAATTGCACGAATTAAATATTTATTATGTTTTAATTAAAATTCTGTAATGGTTAATTTTTACAGATTTATCCATTTTCCTTAAAACACAAACTACGTGTGTGCATATTTTTATTTTTTCAGTTTACTAGTCACCAGAGTTTAATCGAAGAACTTAGAATTGATATAAAATTGATGTACAAAACAAAGAAATATAACCAATAAAGAATAAAAAATTCTCAAAAAATAATAAAATACAAATTAAATTTTATACACGATGCAATACCACAACTCTAGCGTGTAACGTCTTGCACTGCAAGAAAAACTTCATTGTCATAAAACGAATCAGGTTTTTGGAGCGACTTCTTTTGGTAATGTATTGGTTGATGCAGTTTTGCAAAGATTGTAACTAAATATTGCATTGCAACAAGTTAAATTAATTTATTCGCTTAATTTTACAGATAAACTGCAAACTGAATGGCGTTCTACAGAGACGACCATATCAAGGTGTCAAACAAAGATTAGACTGCTTCGGTTAGTACTGCATCAGATTAGATACTATATGCATGAATCATGTCAGGAGGCTACTTCACCTCGCAGCTGAGAAAAATCCATTAAATTCAATGTTCGGTAGCGTATAGGTCAGTGTGTAATGCCTATTGAATCGATCGAATTGTGTGGCGACTGTGGACTCCCCGATGTCCTGTACTACATGCTATCTGCATCTCTTTACGTCACATACACAATCGATACCCATCTCTGGTGACAGCGTGTAATATCACAGCCCATTCTGTATCCTTTCCATATCTTTTAAGATAAAGGTAAGTTCCTTCCCCGGAGGAGAAACGAAATTATATTTTTAAGTAAAAATTCTTTTCGTTTTTTTTTTCTTCTTCTGTTTAAAGCATCGCTTTTGTTTGAATATGAAATAGTTTCGCTCCCCTGTTTTGACTTGGTAGTAATAGAAATGAAATGGGAAAAAATTATAGAAGAAGAATTGCATCTTTCTGATAAATTATGCTTCAAAAAGCAATTTTTGAATTGAAAAGTTTGTAAGTAATGTCGTATCATAGAATTTTCCTAATATCTGCTGAAAGTGATTTTTTTTTCTTTGTTCGAGAAGGAAAAAAAAAAATTCTATTTTGCTGATTTTTCATTATGTAGCTTAAACTTATGTTAATACCGCTTATATATTAATAATAGTAAATATAAATCTATCATTCGTTAATTTACAATATTCAAATATTTTTCGAAGTAGATTAATAACTGAATATGGTCAGCAAATATCACTTTGTGGTTCGAATCCGGCACCTTATGTTTTCAAATTGTTTTGTTTCAGTGAAAAGTGACTGTTTACACTGAAACAAAACAAAAAATTCGAAGGTTATCTTCAAGTGATAATCACTTTTGCTATTCTAGAATTTAAAAATCCGAATTATCTTATAGAATATTCTGATATTCCTGTTTTTATGTTGATAAAAACACTGTAGACGTGAATCTATAATTCAAAACTGTACTAAATCTTTTTTTTTTTATGTGTATGAGATTTTCTTCTTTTTCTTTTTAAAAAATTATCATCATCAAAATCATTAGTTAACGTTTCTTTTCGAGATAATCTTGATAGAATGTTCGAAATTTTCTTACTAAGTGATAAAGGCGTGACAGTATATTTATCTGATAATCAAAAATCAATCGATTAATACGGACTGGAATTCGTTATCGATTGATAATCTAAAATTCACAAAGTACACGTTCGAACTTCTCATAATCGAAGTTTAACACTAAAAAACTTTCCCGAATTCTTTCGTCCAAAACACACACACAAAAAAAAAAATTCCAGTGTGTAAAATTATTTTTCTGATTGCAAGAAACCGATACCTTAAGGGAGAAATTTTTCATTTTTTTACCCCCCTCCTCTGACCATTCCCAACGGATAACAAAACTTTAAATTATTACAAAGTACAAGAAACCAAACCTTCGGGCAGAAAATAAATCTACATGCATTCTCATAGGTTTAAATCTATTCTCCTTAAAAGAAACCTTTATAAGCTTTAAAAGTACAACATTATTTTTTAAATAAACACAGTTAAATACCAATAGATCTGTTGAAAATAAGCGATAGAAACGTGTTTTAAATACAAAAATGAACCAACTGCCACAAGAAATCCGGAAGTTTGTGGCATTTAGAAGTTACAGGATTAATTTAAGGAAACAAAAATACCTCATCTATTTAAGATTTTAATTTTATCATTAATTATCTTTAACAATCGCGTTAGAGCACTCGATCTGTTAGATATCACAAATTATTTTAAAACATTAGTAAAATGGTAACCTGTATTGTATTGTAGGCAAGAGGTTTTTTGGTAGCTCTAGCACTGCTACCATCAGTGGTCTATTATATACCCTCAACAGGATCATCCCATAAGAAGTCCCATCTTAATCAAGAAAGACAGTCTCTTCTTCAATGGACTATATAAAAGATCTGGTGCATGAAAATGCAACCCAAGATCATACCTTAGTCCCGAAAGAGCCACACATTCACACAAAATATGAAGAAGAGTTTCATCTCTTCTTTGACATCTTCAAAATGGTAACCTACAAAAATTATTAAAAACTTTACTAATTACAATTTCAATATTTAGTAATGTAACAGTTAAAAACTTAAAATAAATCAAAACTTCTGGAAAATATCCGCAAGTTCTTTATGTTTTGATAATGGCTAGACAAGCGCCAATCGTTGATTTCTTACAAACTACGCTGATAATTTTGGAAGAAATATTCAAAATTTTGAACGTTTTTGAACAAACATAGCAGAAATATTCGAACCAAAATTTAAATCCAGTGCAATCGACCAGAGGAAGAAAAATTGAAGTCGAGCACACTAATCTAAAAAAAAAAAAAAACTGAATACATTAAATAAAAGTTGAGTACATTAATAATTGAATAGTTCCAACTAGATGAAATTTTAAATGCATCTGGCAAATTTGATTAAATTATTTCTAGTAGTACTAGCTGCTCTTCATACACTGTAACCGATAGCCGAACAAAATTTTACATTCGACATTTTCAAAAATCCGCGTAGAATTTTTTTTTGTATTAATAAAATTTTTGTATTTATTAAAAATACAATTGTCTTTTATTGAAACTATTTATTTTTATGCGTCTTTTATACGAATATGGCGGAGATTTGTGCGTAAGTAGTTTTCAAATTTAATTTTGTATTCGTTCCGAGTAGCTTTACTTTTATTTTTTTATTTTATTTTTATCTCTCGTAAGATTCGCTACATCGTTTATTGAAGCAAATTTAGTGATGCAATGAAACCATTTCGTTAATGCGGTACAGTAAAAGAAGACATATTACACATAAATACATTTTTATTTATTTATACGTCTGGAAATTTTGGAGTTTTATCTCATTATTTTCGCGTATGAGACTGATGTACTTATCTAACATTATTCAGTTCTTTTTTTAATCCTCTTTGGCATAATAAGTTTTGCTTCTTTAAAGCAAGATGACTTTGTTTTCGTTACTTAACCGATCTTTCGACTGTTTTACTCGAGCACTTCTGCTAGTTTATCTGCGAAAGCGGGAAATCTTTGTATGAAAACTTACTGTTCTCAATCTGGTATAAGATATATAACGTTACTAAAAACTCATAAATAATACAGAATTCGCTTTAAATTATTTATCTAAGTTGTAATGGCCGATGAAGAGATATTTTTAACTTTCTAATCAAGTCCAAATCGGTTGTTACTGCCAGTGGTTGACTTTAAGGCAGTAATCTGGCCGTCGGCTTTGTTTTTTATTTTTTTGGTTTCTTGGAAAATATCAGTAAAGTTGCATATAAATAATTCACCCAGCCAAACTTAACCGCCTCTTATGTTTCATCCTGCAAGTAACGAAATCTTTGTATTTCATACGTCAATACTTTATAGCGAAAGAATAAAAAAGAAGAAAAAATGTAGAGAAAGGGAGAAATTTTAAACTGAAAATGTTACTGGGTTGAATGCTCTTTCTGTAAACGGTTTAGAGAACCAAAAAGAATACTTTATCCCCTGGGTGAGTGGTTGGTATGGTGACTAACAACGTTAAGAAAGATCGGATCAATGTGAGAAGTTGGCTGATAAAGCTTTAGTGATTTACTCTATGCAATATAGCGCAGAGTGTATGCCAATCCTGTTGCTACGCAATTTAGACAGACAAAAACGCATACTTTACTTAGAAATAACAAAAATTCTCTTAGTTACAAACAGAAAAAATACGTATCGAATAGTTTTAGCTGGTAACTAAAATTGTTCGCAAATTAATTTTACAATTTTTTTAAAGCTAATATTATCTTTGGTTGGATATTTTTCGCATTTTTTTTTTTTTTTGTTTGTATCTGGTGCAGAAAAATAAAATTTCGCATCAAATTTATTGCATTTTAATCGATAGAAGATATAAAACAAAACCGCAATAAGTAACGTTGTTGTTTATTTATAGCGATACGAATCTTGTTAAACAATAATTATAATTAAATTTAATTCAGAATTAATTTGATACGGCTCGAGTAATTTTAAGTATTTTTATTCACTTACATTTTAATTAACTTAGTTTTTTAGAATTATTTTTTCCCCCCAGTTTTACAAGTACCATTTAGTCAACAAGTATACTCTAGTTGACCTTTCATCTAATCCTATTTATAAGAAAAACTTGTTTTATATCAGAGATTATTCTGCCATAATTGTGTCGCTTTTTTGCCATTTAATGCCTAAGAAAATAATTTGAATATTTTATGAATAAAGAAAGTCGACAGCATTTTTTAAAGGCGCAATGCAACAGTTGTCGAGAATTTGTATTTATGCGTTTGATAATTATAAACAAAAATTAACAGTGGGCGATAACGAAAACATTCGAAGTTAATGGCAAAGTTAACAGATGTTAATTTCCATATCATGTATTGGAATTGTTAATTATTCCATGATAATAAATGCTATGGTGGGATATATGAATATTAATATGGAACTCGTTAATAGGAAATTGGAACAAACACAACTGATTCTTCCTTTGATAATGAAGCAGTTATCACTGATTTTCTGTAAAGATCAATATTTAATTTTTAATTAAACATGAAAATTTATTTTTAAAACAGACTTTTTTTGTTTAATTTATCAATAAATATACATTAAAGTGTTTCAAAAACATCTTCTAAAAATTAAGAAATTTTTAGCTGCTTAACATCACTAATATTATTTCTCAAAAATTTCGTTTTAATGGTAACAGAAAAAACAAAAAAATAACGTTTATTTTTCACAGCATAAATTACTATTTTTTTAAAAAAAGATAACAAAGAATTAATTAAAATTTTGGTACACAAAACGTCTCAAAAACTTGATATCCAGTTTGTGAATTATTTAACCATAAGTAAAAATTATTTTTGCTTAACAATCTTCATTTTTTATAGTCTACTTCTCTACTCTAATAATTGATTTTTATTGTTCTTTTATATATGGAAAATATCCTGAGGTAATTCTCATAAAGTTAATATTTATATTTCTTAATTATTCTGATGTCAGAAACTTTAGCGAGTTGTATCACTAGCTACTTCTTTTTGAGTAGAAAATAAAAATTAATCACCAATTTTCTTAGTGTATGAATAATTTAGTACATTCTATAAAACAGACTTCAGTGATATTTATTGACAAACATATAAAAGAATTGTTAGTTCTGTACTGTTTACAAATCATTGTTTTTCTTTCCCCACCAGCAATTAATGGATTTTGGTTTGATTATTCGGTCAATCTTGTTTTTGGAAGTACTCATTAAAGGCAAAAATATTTTATTATTTTTTTTTTTGTAGTTTTGGCATGTCTTTAGTTTGCTTGGCATCTTTGTTTGACCCTTTTTTAAGGCCACACGTTAAGAACATAAGACCGGTTGAATCCTATATAACTCAAGATAATATCCTTGCACCGTAAACAAAACTAAGATCCATTAATCAGATATTATCTTACTTGAACGTATCTTCGAATATTTATCAATCTTTGAGTGCTATAGAATGCGGATGTTATTCTACAGATCTGTGGCTTTAATCCTGTTAAAAAAGATTAAAAAATAAGACAATTAAATCTGCATAAATTAAAGAAAATTTTCGTTAAGTTTTATTTGAAAAAATACGTCTGTTAGCATTCAAGTTTGGTGATAAACGGTTTTGCATTAAATGCAAATAAACCATTATTATCGATTATATTTTTGGAAACATAAGATGGATATAAATTCCCTATCAGAGATTTCGATTTTCCGATAGGATGTTAGCTCTCTTCGATCAAAGTTTATAGCGTTAACAATTAGATAGGTATTCTGATAAGTACTAAAATGACCATTAGAAATCGTTCCAAGTGAAAAACAGGTGGACGATTACCGAGCGTAAACATTGCTCACTAGTTCATTGTAGATCCAAAGCTTAAAAGACTTATCGTTGACAGAAATTTCACTTTGCCTTTATACTAGAAATTCTTTTTCTTTTTCCTCCAAAAAGGAGAAAAACCGATTTTGTATTAAGGCTCTTTTGTTGTTGTTGCCAGTATCTAATTCGCCTCCATTATGTTCTACTAACTTATTTCTTTAGACTGTTTCCAACTATTTTAACAAAGTTTCATCTCCGAACAAGCCAGTCTCCGAATATAAGCAACAAAATAAAGTAACTTATACGTGTAAGTAATCCGAACAACGATAAAACTTTTTTATGTACGCTAAAATAAAAAAACTTTAAAAAAAAAAAAAAACTGTCAACATAGCGATATAAAATCGGTTAACTTTAAAATCGCCATTTCAAGAATTTTCGATTCAGTTTTGGAGAAAACCGAGTTAATAAGTCCACATGTTGTTCTGTAGCAATATCTTTACCAAAATATTGATTAAATTTTCTACATTTTGGGGTAGCAGATGTAGATTTACCCAACGTACTCATCCTGTAAATCTGGGCGTGCGGTAGTACCAACAGCTTGTTGCATGTACAATTTGTTACATTGTTATGAAACGATGTCTCATTTGTCATCCAAATAAATGGTTGTGTCGACTAAGACACGAAACTAAATGAATTCCCACCATAAT
>WUQG02434984.1:0-11977 GCA_011317285.2 Androctonus mauritanicus | reverse complement strand
CGGCACAAAAACAGAAAACTGAATGCAGTCGCACCATAATGTGCGCTTTTAACCAATTTATTCAGTTCGTTCGTCACCAAAAATCTGTTAAACTATAGGTAGATCATAAGCGCTATATTGTTATCTCATTTACTTAATAACTTCCGCAGAAAATTCACCAAAACAATTTTTAGAAGTGACTTAATAAAAGAATCGTTTAAACAAACGCTTCTGAGTACAGTTACAGCAAAAATATATCCTCCAAACTGAAAACATAAAAACAGAATGCGGTATGAAGAAAGCAAAGGTGAGATCCAATGTCCATGATTTTTTTTTATGTTCTTATTTATCTTTCACCAGTCGATTCTTCCAAACTGTGAAGAATGATAAAAAATATCACCCAAAAAAAAATGTAATGGTAATTAATACGCATATTTAAACAGAGTTTAACCATGTTATAAAATCGATACTATTGTCTAAGCAATGGTATGCAAATATCCAAGAAAATAATTTAATAAATATGAATAAATAAATATTTAAAGTGAATAACCAAGTAACAATAACAAAAATAAATTTTTCTTTAATTTTTTTTGGCATACATTAATATTTAAAAATACTAATTGTGGTAAAACTTAGTTCCAATTAGTTGCAATAATCCATCCGAAGCGACTCGCAAACAGGAATTTTCTTTAATCTGAATCTAAATAACATAATTTAGATTTAAATTAAGATGCAAAACGTGTTTAAAAAAATATTCATAACATACTGCGAAGAGAATCTAGTGGAAATTTTTACATTTAATTGAAGATTAGGTGTATCGAGTTCGATATAAATCCTAATTAAACTCCTAGAGGTCACAAGATTGTTGGAAAAGTCAATACTAAAACAGAATCAGTTGTCTAAATCAAATCAAATAGAATCGAATCACATCTGTTTCAATCCCAAAGGATATTCACTCGCTTCAATCGCATCAAGAGGATCAACTAGCTTTGAGTCTAATATTTCTCAACCCAAATCTTATTTAAGAAAAGTTTCTTTTGATGAAAACATTTTAATAATGAAAAATGATATAAAAAAAAATATATTTTTAAATCCAAACTTATATAATTTATTCCACGGCCGAATCTGAGAATTTGTTCTCATCCAAATTAGTAATATTTTTTTTTTTTGTCAATTTTTCTTGTTCGAGTTTGTTATTTATTCTTGGTACCGTTGTAAAAAGTCTAATCAAGATTGAAACTCGATTCTGTAGCAGCGGAAAATGCTAAAATACACAATCTTTATGATGAAAAAAAAAAAGATACTTCGTTAGATAATATTAGAAGCGGAACATTAATGAATGTAAAGAAAATTTCACTGTTTTTCATATCTAAGTCTAGTTATTTCATCCGATATAGTTCAAGCAATCATTCGTTACCATGTTTAAGAAACTGCATCATTTAAGGACAAGAAATAACGTTACACGCTCGTAAAAATTTAATTAATGAAAGTTCGAGGGGATCTTTTATTTGTGGCACATCTAATCACAAATTTATCATTCAAAAATACATCTAAATAATTATTTTTTTAATCTATAAATATTAAAATTATTATGGTTATTTATCGATTAACTGGCGTTTTAAATTTTTCCTTAAAAAATGGCATAGAAAAAATAAAGAAGAGTGAAATATCCATGGTGATAATTCGATAAAATATTCTTAGAAGAATCATTCATTCATTAGAACTATTTCAATTTTTTTTTCTTGTGTATTGTTCGAAGTCATTCTTTACAGTTTATATACTTCTGTTTATCTTCGTTCTTTCGGTATCAGTGAATAGTGACTTTTACTTCGACACTGATCATTTCTGATTACTTAGGTATACAAACTTGGACGGTCTTAAATAGAAATGTATTAATAGGTTTATCTTTCTTTAGCTTTTAAATAAAAACCAGATTGTTCTGTTATAATCACCGAAGCAGAAGGATCTCCTTAAGACAAATAAGGGTTACTGAAAATTGTGTTTGATAGTAATTCTAACTTACGATTCTGTTACGTATCCTCCCACTATTACAAATACGGGCAGTTATTTTTTAACTAAGTTTTCTATGTATAAAACCATAAGTGAGAGAAGCATTTTTTTTTTATTGTTTACCGAGATCAAAGATGATTAAAAAGAAAAAAAATGAAGAAGTTCTTTCTTCTTTCTGTACTAATCCAATGTTTCTGTTTCTGCTTTAATTTCACTCCAAATATTTTTAGTTTCTTAATTCCGATTCTTATTCTAAACGAATGTTTCAATTTATAATCTTCTTCTTTTTTTATTATTACTATTATTATTTTTCTAATCAATTTCTAATGCAATTTCTCTTATTATTAAATTTCTAGATTCATTGCAGTTGCTAAAGCAATCAACTAATCTAAAAATCTTAAGAATAATATCTGCAGGTTTCTAATTTAATAATAATGTTTCCGGATTCTTCTCTTAACTGCTACTGTTTCTATTAGTATAATGATTAATTTTTCATGAGTTTGTCTTCTTATTAGCAAAATAAATATCTTCGATAATTTTTTTTTATATATTTTTAAGTTTTTTTCGTTCCTTTAATATACCTATCGCAGAATTTTTTTTTTTTTATTCTTTCTCATTCTGCAGTATAGAAATTTATTGCTTTTCTATTATTGAACCGCTAGCGCAAAAATTACTTTTAATATTTTTTTTCCTTCGTCTTCTTCTTCTCTCTGTTAATCTTATTCTCTGTAGAGAAATTACATTTATTTTTCCTCTTAAGTGTTAAAATCTGTTGATATTTTCTTGTTGCTCTTCCGTTTAATGAAAATCTTGTTTGTGTACAAACTCAGAAAACAAAGTAAATAATGTTAATTGCTCAAATTCTTCAGCGATGTTATTATTTTTGTGATCTTTGATTCCTTTGCTAAAATTCTATCACTTTCTGTTTGTTATTTTCGGTTAAAATGATTGCATGCAATCTTGTTTAAGTATAACAAATTTAATAATCCGAAAGCCGTAACGCAGAATTTACATTTTTATAGTTTGATAGATATTATTGTTTTTTGTGGGGACGTTTCCACCGAAATTTTTATGCAGAAATGTTCATAGACGAATGTTTATATCGATAAATAATCTAAATTATAGAATATAAAATTTTCCAGAGTTAAAACGTCATTTTGAAGAGATTTAGTCAAGTCACGCTCCAGCGAAATCATCTCTTGACTTTCTAAACAAAATCTCAACATCAATCTCTCCAATTAACAATTTCCTTTCACCATTCTTGAATACAGACTACACATAATGGAAACGTTAAATGGCGAATCGTGAATTTCCTCCAAGAGTGCAGATTTCATTAAACATAATTCTCTTACGACAACAGAAACCATGATTTTTATGAAAACAAACGAGTTTTGCAAAGAATACTTAGTTTCCGCTCTTATTCTCTTTTTATCGGTTTCTATCAGAATTTAAGAAGAATTCCATGTTGCGGCATGACATGGATTAAAATTTATAAGACATATAAAGTTATTTCTGCAGTTTTTCTTTTTGTGATTGAAGACTCATAAGATGATCAAAAATGATTTATTGGCTGAAATAGAAAAAAAACAGCAATCCTGATTTGTTCTCTATGGTTGTTTTTATTCTCTATTTTATCCAATTGTATCCACAAAAATATATCTATCTTATGGTTTAATATAGCGTGAAATCTTAGAAAACTTTAATTCCATTCATGAGATTATATCTTCTTTTATTTTACTATATTTTAAACATGCAAAAGTAACCACGTCTTAAACTTACTTTCCAGTAATAAAAGAAGAAGAAGAAAAAAAAAAATAACGAATTCTGTCATCACGGAAATAATATTTTTGCCATTATTCTTTCCACACCAGATTTATTTTGACAAAATTTTGTTCAAAACTCTTTATTTTTTTATCGAAAAAAATATATATTTCCGTCTCACTAGCATCTTATCAATTTTGCCTTAAACCAGTTATAGCTTTTTTATCCATCCAGTCGCATATACTTATGCTGAAAGACTGCATAGTTATTTATAGTTACGTATTTTATCCATTTATAGAGAAAGTATAACAAATGTTATCAAAGATTTCTTATAAAATTAATTAATAATATATAAAAAAACTGGTGATAACTTTTTTTAATATTATTTTACAAATTAAAATAAGGCTAATTCCATCTGAAAAAAAAAAATTATATAGAGTAGAAGAAAATAGCTGATTCCCATGTTGTTAACTTCCGTCTAAAAACAGGAGTTAATTTCACTGGAAGCATTCTTTCTAAAACCTCCAATTAATTTTTCTTCTGATGAATCTTCCTCTTAAAAGCACCAATTAATTTTATTCCCGACGTAACTTTTCCTGAAAGTACCAATTAATTCCATCAATGATATAACTCCTCCAATAGGCGATTGATGTTTCTAATATTAACTTCCTCTTCTTCTTTTTTTTATCAGAAAGAAGGTTAAAAATAAAAAAAAGGAAAGCAGCTCTCTTAATATTAAGAGAATTCCATCGTTCTTCAGAAAGGCCAATGAGAACTGCAAAAAGTTTCGGAAATGCACTTCATAGTTTAGGAAAAATGGGAAGGTCTTCGGATTCGCATCCAAGAAAATAATAATGCATTCGGCATACTCGGTACACGGAAATTAAGATCTCTAGAGAAATCATCTGTTTATACTTTTAAAATAGCTGTCGTTTTTCACCAATCCCACTGTGCGACTTAAACAAAACTGGATAGTAAATTTCCTGCTGAATACTCTCTTGTGGCAAACGGTTTCTACATCGAGCATAAAATTAAAAGACATTTTGGAGTACCTTGTAACCTTTTGGTGTTTACGTTTTCAAACCACCGTAGGTCTAGAATGGCCATAAGTTTTTTTTTTTCGATTATTACCGAAAACTTTCGTTTTGCACTTAAAAAAATCACAGGTACCATTTAAATTTATAATATTTACTTTCGATTTTTTACGTTTTTATGCCATACGTACTAGGCATTAAAAGATTTACGGTTTTTTCCATTTATTTTTCAGCATCGGAACCATGATAAATTTAACATAATGCCCTCTTATATTATTTTATTATTATGGAACATAAGCTGTAATCTTATAATGGGGATGCATATAAAATAACGTGATAAATATTGCTGGGACAAAGCGATAAATTTCTAAAACACGAGAAAGAAAATATGAAGTTTTAATTTGAATTTTTTGTGTGTTAAATATCTGTGGCCATCCTCAAAACTGAGAGTTGTTAAGTAGTCAACGTAAATTCATAGGAATCGTTTCTGAATAGGATTGGTTTCAACAATTTAAAATTCATAACTCGCTGTTTACAGTAAAGATAAGTTCTTCCTGAAGTAGTTAACTCGTTTTCATCTCGAAATGTTCCATTCGAAAGAGTTTTTTCTTTTTTTGAAAATCTGGAAATTTCGACTATTCAACGCCATTTTTCTCTCTTCTTTATTATACCAGTATACCAACGAATGGATGATGTTGAATATCGTTCCATCTCAAAAATCGTATCATTTGCTGAACGTGAATAGATATCCGGAGAATATCTTTCGCTTCGAATGTTTTTTTGTAGCTGTTCTTTTTGCAAATGCTGTGCTCGGACGATTTTCAACTCGGTATCTGAACTTATTTCATCGTAATGGGATGTCTTTCGGCATTTTTGCCAACCGTTTCTTATTGTGTAAGAATGTTATTGCTTTATACCGACTTTTGCCAGTCGTTAGTATCAAAACACAGCCATACTCATACATAAAATTAGTAATTACAAATTTTAACTCATCATTAAAATTGCTGTTTCTTTTTATTTTCATCCACGTATCGGCAATTTTCATTGAGCCATTATTATATTTGCTGAATCTTTTATAAAATCCCCAATATTTTTTTTGCATTTTATAAATATTTCTACAGAATTTTCTTCCTTTTCCTTTCTTTCGTACAAAAGAAGGCAAATTTACTTCATTTCTTACCTTACTGCATTACTTAGATTCACTTCTTGTTCCTCTTATATTATTCTTATTTATCTTATTATTTTTACATTAATTTTTCTCCATTTTTCAATTTTCTTTACTCTCATTGATTAAGTTTATTTTTAGCTTTCTATACTTACTTCGACGTTATTTATTTGTTTTCTTGTATGCTTTTCTTCCTGGGTTTTGTTTCCCGTATCGACTTAACGAGACTAATTTAATTAATTTTAAAAATAGAATTTACTTTTTTTTGTGAAACCAGAAGCTTAGAAATGAGTTACTCCTTTCTAAACTTCTTCAAAACTTTCTTGCCTAACTCTGAGTAAAGTAAGTAAAATTGGACTTCTTCTATATTTAAAGATAATTTGAAAATAAAAACTGCCATCCTTTTTTCTCGAGTACTAATCTTACGCTACTTAGTAATGGATGCAAGTCTGCAAATCACGCTCATTAAAGTAATTTGAGTTAAAATTCATCCCGAAGATGTCCAGTGTTTCAATCATATTATTATTATTATTTTGTTTTTCGTAAGGAAACGAGACAAAAGGAATAAAACTGGACATTAAGGTAAGTTGTTCGCGAACAATACTTTGTAATTGCAGACTCTAATAACTGCTCTTAGGTACAGGTAATGACATCAATTAAATCGAAGTACACATCACACTACTATCCTCCTGTTTACGATCAGTTAATGGAAGTTAATGACTTCATTCTACCACGTGTCTAACCGCATCGTTCCATTCTAGATGGCAATAACCAGGAATCTAAACACAACAATATTTTCCGGAATATAAAATCGCCGAGCTTAACAGTGATTGGTTAACCATTCCAAATATTATATTCTAGCAGATTAATGAGTATTCAGATTTATGAGATAATTCTATTATGGATTTACTGTCAAGACAAGTTTAAGTTTTCAAGAGAATTCTTGATCAGATTTATTAAATTAATTCGCTCTTGTAGACGTTACCGAGTTTCTTTGATAAAAGTTAGATTTGTATAGTAAATTTATACGCCTGCAGTTCGCCAAAGTACTGGTAGATGTTCCGAAGTTGAAATTCTAGAGAAATTATTGATGCTGGATCACAGAATCGTCATCAATACTGTAATCAGATTGAAACACCAAGAATATTGTCAAGATGTTTGTTAACTAAACATAGACTTATATAAAAATGCTATGTAACCTGTCTACTTACCATTATATGCAGGGACTTTCAGAGAAAATGTGAGGCCCAGAGCAACTAATATTTTTGAGGCTCTTCAAATAAAAAAATACAAAACTATAGTGGTAAGTGTACAAGAAAAGCAAAAACGTTGATAGAGAACCACAAATTTTGACAAACACTGAAGCTCCAACAGTATAAAAATATACAGATGTATTTTTTCTAACATGTTGAATTATAAATTGAGGCCCTTAAAATGATGAGGCCACAGGAAAGCAGCCCCTCTAATCCAGATAGCTACTGATTATATGGATACAATCAGTAACATGATAAATATATAAAAATCGGGTACATTTAAGAAAATTTTCCTTAAACAATATTTAATTTTAAATAAATAATTATTCGATAAAACTAATTTCATGGTCAGAAGTCCACAAACTATTAACACTTTCGAACTTCCCCCATACGATTCTTACGTAATTTAATAATTATTGAACAATGATTTAAATAATTAAAATTTTTCTTCACGCATTTTCTCCTTCGTCTTTATTATTTCTTTTTTTTTCTTTTCTCGGATTTAGAATTCGAAAATTTTCTTTCAATTAATGCAATTTATCAAAACATTTCTATTTACGGATTAATTATATTCATTGCTTTGAATAGTAAAAAAAAAGGAGAGAGAGAAATGAAAATTTTTCGTGTAATCTTTATGACTTAACGGAATGTTCAAGTCGAATAAAAGACTATTTATCATATCAAACAAAATAAATTTAATTAAAATAAAATAAAGAAAACATGTCTTTCGCAAATGAGATATTCTTTAAGGAATTTCGTTAGAAGAAACGAATAAAAAAGAAGAGAGAAAAAAAAAAAACAGCAAATCTTACCGAATTTGCATCAAAAGTAGAATTTAAAAGGAAATTCTTTTTCATATTTTTGAATTTTTCTATCCGTGTATAAATATATGAACTTTTAAACAACAACAAATTATTGTTATAAAATTATAATTAAAGGTAAATTGTGGGCTGATAATTTAATAAAATTTTCACATTCACAGTATATAAATCTGAAGATTTTACTTTATAATCAGTATAAACTCTAATATTGTAAGGTTGCAACTTTAACATAGAATGTAAAAATATAGATAAATATGTTAGTGGCACATATCAGGAACGAATGATGTACAATTTATGTTATCTTAGAGAACATGAGAAGAAGAGGGAAAGGAAAAAATGAGGACATCTGCTTCTTTTATGCGGTAAATTACTGGGTCGTCAATAGAGGCATTTGGCTTCAGATCTCTATTTACAAGAACGGCTAATGTCTCTCTGTTGCTAACTGACTCTTTGAATCAATGAAAATCTCTTGGAAATACTCACAATCTCACTACTCATTCTTTGAATGGTTTTTGCTAGATTGATTCAATCTAAACAGGGAGAGAGAGAGAGAGAGAGAGGATTTTAATCAGGAAGATTTCCATCAGGAATGAAACTTCAGAATTTTATTTTCCAGAGTAAACAAAATTTTTCTTTCTTTGTTTCTTTCATTAAAACTCCAAAGCAATTATTTACTATGCAAAGAGAGAAGATTTTGAAAAATTTTATCCAATTTATTTTTTAACAATCATACATTATCTAAATTGAAATTTTTATATTAAATACTTCTCTTTTCAAGAGGAAAGTTGATTTAAAAAAAAATGATCAAATTAACAAAATACCTCAACGTTTCTTGTAAAATTTTTATCTTAAATTTCGTAGAATGGACGTTAGCTAGAAAGGAATGCATAACAACTGAAAAAAGTTTCATTAGAAAGT
Organism: Androctonus mauritanicus; assembly: GCA_011317285.2. Lineage (NCBI taxonomy): Eukaryota > Metazoa > Arthropoda > Arachnida > Scorpiones > Buthidae > Androctonus > Androctonus mauritanicus. The sequence goes on along the minus strand of WUQG02434984.1, from coordinate 3,036 downwards.
TGAATTAACCACTTATAATTTGGATGATGTTAGCATGGGAGAAGAGAAAATATCTTCTTAATCTTGTTCCGGATTTATACGACATCGATTATTTTAGTTATAAATCTATAGAATTTTACTTACAGAATATCTTAAATTATATTCGTCTTATGTAAAATTAAAATTGGAGTTTTATTTATACCGTTCTATACGAACAGGATATTTTGGAATCCATGAATAGTTCATGTAAGGTAATAGCTACATGACTATATAGTAAGTAAATCGAAGAAGAATTGGCTCAAGTTCAAATAAAACTCGAGTTACGTCAGTCGGTTGATGAATGTATCCAAGATTTATGGATGGATGATCTTTCAACTTTTTTTTAAATATAAAAACTTCCCCAAAAAAAAATTACTTTTCTTCTGATATCCATATTTAATATTTTCATCTGTGACGTTTAAAGTTCCATTTAATTGAACGCTTTTGATTCTACCCACAGAAACTTAATTTAATAAAAGTTTTGACCCATTTTTATAATAAAAATCAAATGGGGTAAGAACGAGAAGATATGGAAAATGAATTTGGAAGCAAAATAAAAAGATAAAATGGGAGATAAAAAGCCAGGAAGAAATATTTAGAACCTGATAAAGTTAGATGCGTGAGAGGTAAGGAAGAAATATCTAAGAAAAATGAATTTAATGGTAAAGAAGAAAGGATTCCAGGAAGAAATGCTTAGAAACAGAGAAAGATAAAGATGAAAAAAAAAATAAAGTAGTTAGGAATTAGGATTCCAAAAGGATAAAGAGGAAGAGAGGAGAAAGAACGGAGTGAGAAAGAAAGGAGAATTTAAGAAACTAAGTCACAATCTAGAAAATGGAGAGAAATTAGAGAATAAAGAAATAAAAAAAAAAGATACGAAAAACTAGCAAAACTATCTGACGAAGAATTACTAAAGAAATAGAACAAAAGGAAACTAAAGAAATTAAAAAGTTCTGAGAAAGTATAAGAATTAAACTAAGAGTAGGAATTAAGGAACTGAAGAATGAATAAATATTGACGAACTAAGAAAAATCCGCAGAAGTGAAGAAGAACAGAGAAAGTATAACTAAGAAAGAGCTCACAAAAGAAGAAATGAGGAATTAATAGGAGTAAAACAAGAAATGAGGAAAGAAAGAACTTAGGAATTAAGAAAGTATCAAAGAATTGAGAAAACCAGACAGAAATCTAGTTTCTCTTATTTCATAGCTCTTTTTTTCAGTGAAGCAGACATGGAACAAGCAAATATTTGTCAAGTTAAACAAATTAGTAAAAGCATAGAATCTATTATAAATTCCTTAATTACTAATTTCGTAACTGTGGAAATTTTAAAACAAAGTTAAAATCAATTACTAAAGTTAACTAGCATATTATGTATTTTTTTTTCTTTTTTAATTTGGTCAATCTTCGAGTACGGAAGTCAAACTTCTGCATATTCCGAGTGATTAAACGACGTTATCAAAGAAATGGTTTAACTCGATAATTTTTAGTTTACGATAGTCACTTAATTAAGTTTAGCCATTAAAATCCTCTAAACAACTTCATTTAGTGGTCGAGAGAAGATGTTTCTCAGTTAAAACGCTTTACCGAACTTAATAAAGTAGAAAACGACAACCCATAAACCATTATTTTCTTAACTTATTTCATAAACAAATGAAAAATTTCTAACATTAATCCTTTATGGATAGTTAGGAGTAATGACCGCATTTAATGAATGAAAATTCTGGTTTTTTTGTTTGTTATTTTTTTTTAATAGTCGGAGAGAGAGAAGAGTAAATCATAAAAGAACGAATGTCAAAACTTAAAGGTAATCTGCACGATAATTTTCCTTAATTTGTTCATTCTAGTATGGCGTATAACTGAGAGTGGTTATATACGTTTAGCATTTTATGCTAGATCAACTTTGAGGTAACTTTTCGATTAAATTAATTCGCGAATGAACGCATCTTTCTGGAAGTTTAACATTCTGTCAGAAAGGTTACCTCATGCAAACTTTAACATTTCTAATTCGCGAATCTACTTTGGCCAATCTTGAGCCAAATTTTTCCCAGCACTCCCCCAACAGACTAAACGTAAATTACTGTAATCAAGAACGTCATTAATTAATATCGAGAGCTTGAGGGGGAAGAAAAAAAAATCTATTTATAATTTTTTTACCTCGTTTAATGAATATTAATGTCTGGTTGTTAATGGTAACTATTTTGTTAATTAAAGCGAAGGAAAAGAAAAATTTATCAAGGCAGAAAATTACATTACGCATGTGCTTATCTAATTATTTTATTTTACTTCATTAGTAGGTGTATAATTATCCGAGCTTTCTCAGGTTATCTTTGCTTTTAAAGGCTAAATGTGATATCATTATTTATCCCATAATGGGAAGCCATTTTTGGTTTGTTATCTCTCCCTCCAATCGCCGAAACAAGAGGTTTAAGTAATTAGCTTTTACTTGTTTTTGTTTATTTACTTGTTTAAAAGGAAAGAGAGAGAGGGGGTGTTCGACTTGTCGATTTAATGAAGACAACAAGTCGACAGAGGATTTAGTGTCGAGACATCATTAATCGTGCAAATACATCACGCGACACCACTAATAAAAGCGATTCGTCTTTGGCTAATTTAGAGACAAAAGAAAAGCATCTAGAGATGATCGGAAGAAAGGAAAGAAGAAGAAGAAAAAAAAAGGAGTTAAAACTGAAAGAGTAGATCCCATTCAACGCTTATCGCGTTAAAATATCGATCGCTTTGGCCACTCTCTAAATTTAAATGTGGGATAATTAAATTTGGGCGGAGTCATTTGCTTTAAATTGAACTGAAAAAAGTGCAATTATTTATTCTTTCTATTTATTTTTGAGCTCAGTTTTGAGCGGAGCAGCATTTAGCTCGAAATTTAATCTTAATCCTGAAACGGGCCAATATTGAAAAAAGGGGAAAACTAAAACATGTAATTATAGGCCTACTATGTAGATAATGAATGATATAATTCTAAAAAATTTTTTATTTCTATTCTATAAAGTGTTACATGGG
>WUQG02434973.1:0-14023 GCA_011317285.2 Androctonus mauritanicus | reverse complement strand
CCTTAGTACTCTATTTGAGTGGAAAGGGGCAATCAAAATTTAGCCACCAAGCTTACCATACAAAAGAAAAAAGAAAAGAAAGAAGACCCTTGTCCATTGCAAAACTGGTCAATTCGTGATGGGCTATCATAAATCCTTCAGAAAATAATCTAATGAACCTAACTGAACTACCTGGTTCTACACATATCCATTATGTGATTGTTCTGGAATAGCCTTTTTAAAATAGAAATTGGCCGGATGACTGCATGGTAAAACAGTAGCTTATCAACTTAGAGACCGAGTTCAATTTTGTTCACATCTTCAGTTTTCAGAAAGGGTCCGTGCCCAGCTCACTGAACCTCATCCTTCAACCTTTCGTTAGACCCCTTCGTGGGTGATGTCAGTGTGATGGGCTCTAAAACTGGCTGCCGCTAAATACAGTTTATGCCACATGTGATATAGCGACTTTGACTATAATTAATAAACAAAAGTGAATTCAGAAAAAAGTATCACTTTGAATTTTAAATCCGTTGAAAATCGGCAATGATAGTGCAGTGGTTAAACGCTCACTCGTCACTTGTTGTTTTTGATCAACAAATTATGCACTTTCCAATCAGTGATTATTATTAAATGACGGTGCTATAACAATCCTGTCACAAGCTGCCGAAAGATCAACGGGATTGTAAAGGATGGAGGTCGACTGGCTGGGACGGATCTCATGAAAGAATTTTCATGGAGGCCAGTAGCTCCAATAAAAATTCGGAGTAAGAAGGAAAGCAGGAATAAGTAAGTTTCCGATTAGATTTTCTACTTCTTGGAAAATTATTTCATGGCATCCAGGCCGATGAAATGTCGATCCTCATTCTCTACAATTTGGCTAAATCATCCGCAGGAGTAGCCGAATACCAGATATGGATTTAGTTCCTCGTCCCAAGTTGCTAAGTTTTCTCCAAAGGATACGAGCCTAGACTGTTAAAACCCATTCTTCATTTGACAGCCAACTTCCTCACTAATAAGGACATCCGTAGTGGAATTGAAATGCCTTTTTACTTTATAATCGCTAGTTGGAAAGCTGCAAAACACAACAAAGAAAACAAACTTTAATGAAAAATTTTTGAAGAATGGCATCTTGAAATTAATCCTACCTTTATTATAAAAAATTATTTGGTTTTCTACAGTTTCGCCCAAACATCCTTGGTTTCGACTTATTGAAAAAAAAAAATATTTGGATGGAAAAATTCATCTCAATGATTAAATTATTCCAAAAATATATTTTCTATGACTATAACATAACAGCTATTTCATTATCGTCATATTTTTTAGTTTTAGAAAATAAAATGTATAATATCGTGTAAACAACTCAAGAAACAACCTAAACAAATGCATAAATTTTATTTAGTCGGCAACACTTATATTATAGCAACTTTTATTGCTATAATATAGTTTTTGTTTGTAACTAGGAGTAACCATTTTCGAATCCCTTAATTTCTTATACTCACACACAGATCATCTAAATAGAAATTTATGAAATTTAATCGTTATTCTAATTCATGCATATATAGGATAGAGTTTGAAATTGCAACAAAAATGCATATATTTAAAGACGTCCAATAATTATACGTCGTTTGTTGTCATGGTAACTAGCGACAACGAAGAACCAGGTTTGGTGGGGTGGGCTGGACCTTTCTTTCACGATTCTATCGTTATTAGAATGCAGGATATCGGTTTGTCCTCCAGCGGAGCTCAGATCATCATGGTAAGCTCTCAACACGAGAATTTTCCGGCAAGCAACATGATAGACGGGTAAGAAAAATTATATGTAAAGTTCACATGATTAACGATTTAAATCAAAACTAGATTTACGAAATCTATGGTAGTAGTATTAATCAAAAAGATCTTTATACATAAATAAAACGCTATTCTTTATCATCATCCATTTTTGAATATTTAGAGTTTTTTCGATATACTGTGTGATAGCCCCATTTGTAATGAAGCCATTACAGCGGATTAATGAATATAAATAATAACAATAAGGAGATTTTAGGTAAAAATTTACATCCACTATATGAAGATTACTCGTTGTCTATATAGCAGGCTTTTTTAATGAATATATACCAAATCTTCGGTTTAAAAATTTGTGTTAGCCAATCTCTACATGATCCGGGGACGTATGTATATATTCATCCAAAAAACTTGCTGTATAATCAATACATAACCATCACAAGGGAATATACACACATTTACCATATTTTATATATATCTTTTTGCTTCAGTTGTAACATAAATTAAAATTTGTCAGTATTGTTTTTATTTATAAAAATATGCAAAAGTTTGGAATATTTTTATCAGCAGAAATAGCAAGCTTAGAGATTGTTTTATATAAAAAAAAAAAACTGCATTTTGTGATCATTCAAGAGAATATAATCTAACTTAAGACAATTTAATTATGTTATGATAAACAGGATGGAAAAGTACTGTATTTTTTTAATATATCCTTGTTTATATGGTTCATATAAACAAGGATATAGGCAATCTCCAACTTATATAGATCCAACATTTGTAAACTCATACTTATGTAAAGATTTCCTGACTAAAAACAAAAATATAATTATTTGGTTTGGCTTTCATGTACTGTATTGGTGTCAATGTCTTTATATATAATATTATTGATATAAATATCTGTTGTTAGTCTTCCTGTATTTCATTAACTTATACAAAGGCACTATGATACTAAAAGTCTAGAAAAGCTCAGCCATAAGCAGATGTTCTTTGAGATATAAATATTTAATGTTCATAACTTGAAAAAAATGCTGAACTCAGATGTGCAAACACTTTATATATAATACAGTATAATATATTTATTTAATTTGACTAATTAGAAGTTTCTTATTTCAAAAATTTGATTATAAATGTTTGATTATAGCAAGAGAATTTTTGATAGATTCCATTATGTTGAATACTGCTATATAGCATTTATATTCGTTGCTGAAATATTTTCCTATCATAATGTTTAAAATTATAAAATTTGAAAGTAAAATGGCATATTTGTGTGTAAAAGTTTATAGTTTAAGCTTAGTAAAAATTATAGGTGATATTTTATGAAGTAATACAGAGTTGTGTGTGGTTTGTAAAATGTGTTATATTATTATAATAATGAATATTCCTTGGCTATAAAAAAAAAAATAGAAGATATTCTATTCATGCAATTATTTAAGAAAATTTTCTAGAATTGAATGGGAGTTTTATTATAAGTAGTTTACATACAAACTATACATACATAGTATAGCAAGACAAACATAGAATAAAAAATAAAATTTTTCATTATATCCTAGTTCAGAAACTGTATAATTAAAATTCTTTTTTGCTGTATAGATAATTTATAAACACTGAAGTTTATTTTATGTATCTCTATAACACAAAGGAATTTTTATTATAATTTTTGAAACTAGAATAGAATGAAATATTTTATTTGTTATATTCTATGTTGATATCACTTGCTATACTATATATGTATAGTTTGAATGTAAATCTATTTATAATAAAAATCCTTTTCAATTCTAGAAAATTTTCTTGAATAATTGCATGAATAGAATGTTTGTTTTTTATTTTTCAAAATGCTTAATCATATTTTCAATTAAAATATAATATTTCAAAAAATTATTTTGCCATAAAAATGAAGCTGAGAAAATTATATAATAAACCATAATTTTAAATTTTAATGTTTGCAAATATAAATAACATGCAATATTAATAAAAACAATATACAGTATGTAAAAGATATACAAAAGATAATTTTTATATTTATAGTTTTATTCATCATTTTGATCAAAAATATATAAACTAGACATGAATATTAGTGATTTTTAAATAGTCTAGACAATTAAATATAATTCTTTATAACTAAACTAAGCATTATTATATAATTTATATTAGGAATAAAATAATTTTCTTTGTAATTTTATTATGTAACTAAGAAAAGATTGTAAATCATCATTTTATGATACGAATTCATTATTCTGAAATATCAGTTCTAATTAATTTTATTAAAATATATATAAATTAATAAATATATTAATCCATTTCATCAAATAATTATTTGAATAATCTAAGCACTCAGCTAGACTTAATATTTCTAGGTAATGAACTATTTTTTTGCCAAGTTTAATTGTATCAATAGTATTTTATTTTTCAATTTTAAATAAAAATTTATTTGAATATTTTTCGTTTTGGCATAAAAAAAATTAACTTGAAATTTATAAAATGCAGATTTAATTTTTTAATATTTAAAATTTTGTTTAAAGAATCTCAAGTCCATTATACAGTATATATAGCATTTTAGATAGTACTAAAATGCTATATGTACTTAATATCTTTAGCATCAAAATTAAAATATGTAAAGTTACTATAATTTAATATAATTTAAAAAAAGTAAAGCATAGTTTTCAATTTAGGAAATCTAACACATTTTGGAGCACAACTGGATTATATCCTCAAAGTTTCATCCTAGCTTTGCCTAATATTGCAACAATTGAAAATATAACTCTCTACAGTTATAATAGTAAGATATTCACATAATTGATAACTTTTCATAAAATAAAAGATTAATTGAATTTTTGGAATATTTATTAGTAAAAAGATTAACAGCAGAAAAAACATCAGAATCAGATCCTGTAGAATTCAAACCATATGCAGAAATAGGTAAGGAATGTTTTATTTTAATAGTATAAGACAAAATACAAAATAATATTAAAGCAAAAAATATTGTATTTGAGTTTTTGAAATTTATTTCGAGACATATAAATCTAGAAATTCTTGAGTTCCTATAAAATCCTAATCCAATCCACTATCAGTTTTATAATTATAAAAGATTATATGGCATTATGTTATGAAGTTATTGCTACATCTTTAAATACTTTTTACAAATTGAGCATATTTTAGATTTTGCTTAAATTCAAATTTAATTTATATTTCAATTTTGCCCTAATTAAATTTAATTGAGAACTTCATTGATATTTTAGTATGAGATAAAATGTGATCTTTTATGACACATTGTCTTAAGTTTATTAATAATAATACAATTTGATTTTATTACAATTGAATAAAACCACAATTTATATATATATTTTGAATATTTTTATGAATTAAAGATATAGTTATTTCCTAAGTGTGAGAGGTATAATTCTTGTTAATGTTAAATTTGAATGGATATCTTAAAAAACTAGACAAAGTAATGGATTAAGTTCCAGGTTTGGTACAATTATTTATAAAAATTTATATATTAGAACATTTAAAATTTACAAATAAAAATATTTATTATGTAGTATTCTGGTCATTATTAGTATAATTATTAATTGTATGAAAATATTTTATATTATATAAAAAAATTCAAAATTATTAAAAAAACTTTTCTTGGTTTGATAGTACTCATCATGATTGAATTGAATGATACAATAAGCTATTTTTTTAATGGTGTAAATATTATCAAAAGTTACACACAAAAATAAGCACTTTCAATTTCAAATCATAGAGATTAAAATCAGATTGTATGATAAATCAAAATTCCAATTTATTATACAATCTGAAATTAATATGAAGGTATAATCCTCCAAGATATTGAATGCTATAAAATACAGTCATCTAGCTGAGTTTTTTAATCTTAACACTATTGTGCACTTAATGAATAATGGGTTTAGGCTTTTATATGCATTAGTGAATGAAAAAAGGCCATGAGTTGTTTTACAGAGAATGTAACTGCTGTAATAATGAGATATGCCTGCATATTCAATTTTGAATTTCCAAATCACTAAAAAAGCAGGATAAATAGGTAATAACTATTGTAAATTATTGTAGGTCCCTATATATGCAATTTCAAAGATATGCAGATGCATACATGAAAAATTCATTAAACAATTTACTTTATAAAAAATATTATTTATGGCTTTAAATTATCTTATCTATATTTAATATACACTCAAATTTCATTTGGCAATTTTGTTCATTAATGCACCTAATTGTGTACATCAAATTTAAACATTATTGGACTTGCCTGACTAAATCAAAAACCATTTATTTTTTGGGACAAATTAACCACATAATTCAAAACCTATTGAACTTTATTATAGTCTGCATTACAAAATAGGTCCTCATTTAATATCTGGGTTAAGTTCCTAAAAATTGTAATTTTAATTGAAACTAAAGTCCCATAGCTCTAACATTAAGAGTTGAAGTTATATAGAGTGGCTTCTGGTACTAAAAGAATATTTGATAATTTTTTTAATCTAAACATTACAATATTTGTTCAATAATGGAATGAAATGAAACAAAAGCATGATTCAATTGTAAAATGTTACATCAGTTATATATCATGCTTTATGGATAAAGAAAATTATTTTCTAATAAAAGACAGCTTAAAATTCACAGGTATTATGTCTTTTTATTGGCATTAAAAACTAATTCTCAAAATTCTTTAATCATTAAACAACTGTGGCACTCCAAGCTTTATCACCGATTCATTCATGGATATCTGCCAGACAATAAAATGCTGATGAGCCTGGCATGAGTCCCTCTCAAATTTTTTCAAGGGATAGATTCCTAATTTGATTCCAGATCCTTGATTAGAAAGCCAAAAAGTTTCTATACATCCCACTCCTGCTGAATTATCATGTATGATTTAATCAATATAGTGTTCAGAGAAAGAATACTATTTCTGGAACTAGTATAGGTTTTTTCCTCATTGTGTTATGAAGGGAAATATAAGAAAATAGGATATTTTGTTTTGCTGCCTTAAAATCTCAGTTTTTGCTGGTGACAATAATAGCAAAATGACATAATTGAAGTGAATTAAATGAGGACCTACTGTATTTTAAAATTTTTGGAATATTTTAATATCAATAGGAAAATAGCAGTAATTTTCTGGTGCTCAAGACCTAATCTGAAAATTTTTCATTGGAAGTAATAAGAAATAAGATTTTGTTTTATGAATTTTCATTTAATGAACAGTTTTTTTGCCTTTGTAAATCAAGAGAGATCCATATAAATGTTCTTAGTTTATATAATGTACTGTGTAAATCAATGAAAATAATAAAATGCCAACATAAATTACATTACTGTCAGAAAATATTTTTTCAGAGACTATTTTCATTTAAAAATAAATGATGGCTATTAAAATATGTGTGAGACGAGAAAAACCAAATAGAATATTTGTTACAATTTACAGTCATTTGACAAATGATTCAAAAAAATATAGTCAGTTAAGTAATCATTATAAATTGCAACAAATATAATACTGAGAAATTTAATGTGTTATTGATTTGAATATTACAAATATAGAAAACAGATTCCAAATAGTACAATTATAATGAATATTTTTATATTCCAGGCTGAATATATTTGATAAATTTAAAGTTTCCTTTTGGAGACTTCTTTGTAGTGACTCTTATATTAATAGCATATATTTGAAAAATATTATTGGAAAAATAAGTACAAGAATTCTTATTGAACAGTATAATAAATGTTTTACATGATTAAAAAAAATGCAAATATTATTAGAAAATTCTCTTAAAGAGAACTATGTCATAATGAATACTAGTTTAACAGTGAGATTAATTTCAACAAGAATGACATTGTTTTTATTTTCATTATATAAAGTTAGATATGCTTAATAAAATGTCTGCCAGCCTGATGTTTTGAAAATTATTGTTGATTTGAAAGTATTGTTTTTTCACTACTAAGGTTTGATGAATAAAAAAAAAGTTAAATAATGCCTTTATAATTTTCTGAAGAAACCAAAACTCATATTTTAAATGATCAACAAAGAATTCAATAATATAGAAAAACTTTTGTATTTTCTCAGTTACTCTAATTCAAATTCTTAAATGAAAAAGAATTTTTTTAACTAAAAATGTTGAATTTTTGAGTTTTCTATTAGAATGTATTGTTTAGTTTCTTTTTGTAAACTGCAGTTATGAATATTTTAAACTTTATTATATTATAATAAATAGGTTCATCATTACTTTTTTAGTTTTTATTAATTTAATGTTTTGATTAAAAATTATTATAAAAAAATCCATTTACTTACTTAGATTTACAGGCTACTGATGGAAATCTGCAAAAAGTGACTTTTGGAAATGAAAGAAATGAAGCAAGATATATACGTTTTATCATTGAATCTGGTCATGATCATTTCTCTGCAGTTTACAAAGTTCAAGTAGATGGCTCTCTAATGTAAATTTATGTAGATAATTTATTTGTAGTTTTATAATCTAAATAGAATATTACATAACATGTTTTGTAATAAATGTTAAAAATCAATTTATTGCCTTTATTTGTTGTTCAAAGAAAATATTCTGGAATCTGCAATAAATATTTGTACATATTCTTCTTAAAATGTGTGTGAAACATTTTAATTGGAAATTTAATTTTTTGATTTATTGAGCCTACAAATTGGATTATTATAAACCATTTGTAAATTTACTTTATGACCCACCAGCTCTCTGATATTGTCAATTCCATATAAAATCATTGTTGGCCTAGAAAATAAAAACAAAGTTTTTCAAGATATAATAAATTTACATAAATAAAATCTAATCTATATAAATTACCTTTCTAATGAAAGTCCCCAAGCAATAACTGTAACTCGTTTTGGCAAACCCATTGGCATCAATAATTCTGGTCTGAAGATGCCAGAATTGCCTACTTCTACCCATTTTTTCAGACCTTCATGATAACTGAAAATTTCCATGCTTGGTTCAGTATATGGATTATAAGCTGGTTTAAAACGAAGTTTTTCAATACCTGCAACAAGATTTTTATCTTACATGTTTGTCATGAATAATGAATACAATCTGTAACTAGGACCTAAAGTATTTAATAATAATAATAATAATAATAATAATAATAATGTGTTTGACCTTGGTCAATAGCTCAGCTTCAATTATATATTAAAATAAACAAATATGTCAATACAGGAACTAAAACTTATAATCAAAAATTATCTGTTTGTTATTTTGTTATATCATAAGTGGCATTATAAAATTTTTCTCCAAAGCTATAATAAATTTATAATTATTTATAGTTACCTAATTTTTTAAAGAATTGATGGAGAACCCCTATGAGATCACCTAAAGTTAGATTATAATCTGCCACAACTCCCTCAATTTGGTGAAATTCAGCCAAATGTGTTGCATCTAATGTTTCATTTCTAAACACTCTGTCAATACTAAAATATTTTACTGGAGTGAACTTTCCCTGTAAAAGTAAATATATTAATACCTCTCAAAACAAATTTTATAAATAAATATATATATATATATTTATTAGACTAAATTTTTTTATGATATCAAATAATATAAATTGTCACAGATATAAAATACAGTATTTATATTTAACTGGAGACTGATTATTGAATTCTTTTTCTGATGATATCACATGAATATGCGTTTTTAAATAATATATTTCAAGTTTTATGATAAAAATATTTTCAAACACAATATTTTTATTTCTGACAAGACTTTTCTCATAAATACCATTCTGATATTCTTATTGCGTAATTTTGATACCATCTAATGTATTAAAAGATTATTTTATCATCATTCAATTAATTTATATTAAGAAAGAAATTGCTAATCAGATTTATTTAGCAGTATTTTACTCAATAATAATTGAGATGTCAACGTATGGACAATATTCAAAATTTAAATTAAAACAGTTGTCTACTAATTATTTAATTCAAAGGATCATATTTTTTACATTATTGTTTGAAAGTTTTTTACTTGTTCCTATATATTGTTTTTAATGCAGAATACAAGTTTTTAAATTAACATATATTGAAATGGTTAATATATGATATGCATATTACACTTAATATATATATATATATAAATGTTTCTTAGTAGTAATCATCATTATTTTATGCCATTTATAAAAGGATTTGTTGCATATTACTCATGATGATTTTATTCAATAATCTTCAATTTTTAGTCCAAACATTTAAACAATATATGAATGCTCTTAATAACATATATATTTTTAAAAATAGGTAATCCTCAACTTATGATAGGGTTTGGTTTAAATCCTGCCATCATATGTTAGGAAATGCCCAAAATTTATAGATTTCCCACTATAAATATTTATTATTACACTTCACGTTATTGTAATAAACTTAATAAACACAAAAATACAAGAACAAGATACACATGATGCTTTTTATATATCAGAACTTGGGATTTGAATTTTAGTCAATTAGGTTGATCAGGGACTTCAATTTTTTTCAATTAGGTTGACCAATCAGAATTTATTGATAACATTGCTGTCATAAATTGAGGACTATCTGTAATCAGATTATTTATCTAAAATTTTAAAGTTTATATTTAAAATTTATCTATCTATGGTTTTAAAAATAAATATATATATATATATATAAAAACAATTTTCACAAATATGTGATGGAAAATTATCTGTGAATAGAATAAAGTTGATGTAATAGATCTTGATCTGCACTATGTAGAAGTAAAATAAAATTTAATAACAATTTTATCATCAAAAAATCTTAACTTTTAAGAATATGTCTGTCTGCAATGTATCATGTTTACCATAGCAAAAACATTATGAGACTATTTTCAATAATAAAAATGAGAAATTAATTAGTAATGTAGTAATAAATTCCTATATGAATTTTAAGGTATATTTATAGGACTGTTTATTTTATAAAAGGAGGATATGATGATTTATTCTCTTTTTATAAAATTATCCTATAATGCCATATACATAATTTATTTTTATAAAGATATTGATTTATATCAACAGTATATGTTTGGTAAAAAAAGCTAGTTTTTCATAAATTGTTAAAACAGAGGCCATTACTCATTATTTCATAGAATAAAATCATGATTTAAAAACCCTCCAATCAAATACATCATCTATTATTTCAATAGATGGAAACTAAAATATCATATTTTTTTGATTCAGTTTATAAAGTACATCTGGAAAAAATGATTATTATATAATGCAAATGAATGAATGGAAGCATTCAGTACTCGCATTCATTTGCATAACATAATTAATTAATTCTAAACAGAAAAAGTTAAAATAATTAATTATAGTATTATTACAGCATTAGTTATCATAACAGAAATATACATATATGAAATGTATAATTATATTACAATAACTATGTTATCTGATGTCCAAATATGCAAAGTTACTCTTTACCTGGAACTTGCAATAACCTAATGGATGAGTAACTTTATGTCCAGAATTCATAGCAACACTTATAACTAAAACTGCCAGTACTAGACTTACTAACTCAAGGTGCATCTTAATGTGACACTCAAACAAAATATAATATTAACTTTAAAAGAAATGACTTTATTAATTCATAATAACACAAACTGCTAACATTAGAAACTTTAAGAATTAATCTCAACAACACTACAACTGACTTGCAAAGACTCTATTGGTCACTCAAAACAATTTAACAAATACTAAACAGAAGAAAAGATGTCTTAATATAAAACGTAAACTTACCCTAACTTATTCTATCTTCCAGGTTTACAATTCAAACTCTAACTATACTGTCTAAATGTCACAATATAAACTTCTGTTTCAACAATTCCTGTTCTCTCAGTGCTCACCTCAACTCCGACTCTTCAGACATTACTATAGATTGATTCATTGGTTACCCGGTCCTACGTCGTATTTGGTATTTATCTGTGATGGTACACAACTAGTGTGCACTTCAAGCTAATTTACATATACAATACTACAAACTTAGTCTATATTTAGTTAGAAGTTAAACATTCATGTCATGATCTTTACAATTAAAAAATTCCAGCTGACAATTTGACTATACTGACTACTCTTCAAATGCAATTCGGAATCAGTAATAATCCATATACCACTAGATGATGATGGTCTTTTCCAAGACAGCAGCTGATGTGGTAAGTTTGAGTTTACATAGGGATTGTGGGGAGAAGAAGTGGACTAACCTCAACTAAAAAAGATTAAAAATCTCAAGTTTAAGTTAAAGGAAGATAGAAGAGGCAGGAAAGAGGATCCATACCTCACAAATGTACAGAGAGTTCTCAACTTTACAAATTAATTTGTATCTATAAATTATTAATAAAGTAAGAAATCCAAATCCAAGAATTAACTTTTCTGACATAATATCAAGAGTTCCATTCTCAGAAGTGCAATATGACCACAATAAAATTAAATAAAGTCCAACAAAATTAACAGTTTATGTTATATAAACATTAAAGAATTTTTATTTTTCATTATCATTGACAGATAAATAGATGATCTTTAATGCAGACAAATTACTGCCTTACGTAGAAACAAGGAATATAAGTTATTTACATAATATATATAAATACAGTAAAACTCCATTTAATGTGAGGGATACATTCCAAAAAAATCAAGAGCTAAATGAAACAGTATTAAATGAACTCATCTTAATGCATAAATAACAGGGATAGGTGAAATGAGATTGTGAATAAAAAATATACATACCATTTTTATTTTAAAACATGTATTATTACTATTGTATTATATTAATTATAGACATTTTTTATTGCTAATATCGATTTGTATTCATAAATCATTCAAAAAATTAAAAATATTCAAGTAAATAATTTATATTGGTGATGAAGAAGAATCTTCCTCAACAACATAAATTAACAGCATTTGACACTTTTTGTTTTTTTGTTAAGAAATTATCTAATTCCACAAGAGATTGTTGATAGCCAGACATCACATCCAAGACACTTTGTATCGCCTTTGAACTTCTATCAAAATTTGGATCATTTTGTATAAACTGATCCATAATTTCCATAATAGTAGTTAAACTTGTTTTGAGAAAATAACTTTGATGACTGATCATAAATATGAACTGTGACCGCAGCAAACTTTTGTATGCACTGCACTGCACTGATGTCAAACCAAGAATGTATTATGTATCAATCACACTGAGAGATGGCATAAGAGTATCAAAGCAACAAATTCATGCAATTTTGGACTTATGTGAGTATAACATTTGAAATACCATACCAAAGTGAATCAAATAAAAATATAAAATTAGAAAAAAACCACATTATAACGAAATAGCATTAAATTGGATCTTATTGTAACTTCCATTCCCTTTTTTATTTATCTAATGTAAAATGCCAGTAAAACTAGAGGATGCATTACTTTTATGTTTTGGCTGCCATTTTTATTTTATCGATTTTGTAGTAGGATGGAGTTTTTGCTACAAACTCAGTTGTATTGTATTGTGCATATATGGCTTGAAATACCTTTTTATGAATGTTTAGAATTTAATACAATTAAGGTTCATATTTTCGATTTTTTGATACTTCATATTTGGAAAAAAAAACTGGGAATTCATTAAACAGGAAATCATAAACTGAGAATGTCCTATATATACATAAATAAACAATAGATTCCAAGATATGAGAAACTCTTGTATAAAGCTGGCTCTTCAATATACAAGAAAAATTAAAATATAATAGTTTCTGATATCACTGATCAAACTTCTATGTGATGGTATGGGAGAAGCAAAAACTATTCCAGAAGCATTGCAAGTACTGCTGAAGTTTGAAAATGCTGTTCAACAAATCCCACTTTTGATACCAAACTGTGAGTTCACTGAACTTTTAAATAACTCTACTTCCACAGCAATTGTGCTTATAATACTTTTTTATTTGCCTAACGCTTTCGGCATAATACAATTTGCCATCTTATGTGTTAGAAGCCCTGAAGATGGCAAACTGTATTATGCAGAAAGTGTTTTTATTATTTAAAAGTTTGTACTTTGAGTGTGAAAGCAGTATAAAAAAGCTTAAGTAATTGAAATGAGTTCACTGAGTTTTTAATCTAAACAAAAAATCTGGATTATAAGATATTTATTATCAGAATGAGATTTATTATGTCTTCTGGCCTTAATTTAAGAAACTATCTTGAAAGAAATAAACTTCTAACAAGGAGACCCCGCGAGTTGGGAAACGCGGATATGAATGAAACTTATGTAGTTCGTAGAGAGGGTACTACT
>WUQG02434962.1:0-14025 GCA_011317285.2 Androctonus mauritanicus | reverse complement strand
CGTTAACCTTTGACCTTTGAACCTTTGTCTTCCTTTGAAAGATCAAAGGTTAACGAGATATACACGCGTCTAGTTCCCTAGTTCATTCCTATCATTAGGAACGAGATATACACACGTCTAGTTCCCTAGTTCATTCCTATCATTATTCTTATCATACACACGTCTAGGTAGCATAGCATGGGAGCGGGACGCATCGCGCTGCAAACTGTAGAGAAGCGAAGCACAGTGTCAAACTGTATGCACTATGAAACTTTCAGCTTCTATATCTCGTTAACCTTTGACTCCTAGTTCATTAGGGATATTTTGCATACCTTGAGCCCCCTATCGATCGATACCATTTTTTTCCGGACTTTGCAATGTATGCAATCCTATTACATCCACAACGAATCTATATGCTACGATTAAAGATATGAACATTAAATCGTTATCATTATATATTAAAGGTGACCTCCCAGGTAGTTTTTTTTTCATCAATATTCACCTGAGACATTTGAAACCCAAAGAATTCTTAACTGTACACTATTATAGAATTTTGAAATGTCAAAGAGGTTTCTGTATAGTGTTAAACGAGTTTCATTCTAATTCTTAATTTATTAATTTTGCAATTAGGGGTTTTATTTTGAGGATTGGTATTAATTTATTCCAATCACCTGCGTTACCATTACCATTATCTATATGTTAAATATCTTTGTCACTTATAGATAATAAATCAGTCAATCAAACTATAAATTTGATAAGGTTATAATTAGAATTAACATTAAAGATGCAAACAAGAAAATGTAGACTATGGATTAAAAACATTTAGAAGATATAAGAGATATTTAACATTATGATATAAAAAATTATTCCACGCCAACTTACAAGTTAGAAAGGAGCGAATGTCAGAGTTTATATAAGAAAACAGATCGCGTTAAGTTCGACTTAAGAACGACGGTTGATAAAACCGGTAACGATTAAGATTGCATACATTGCAAAGCCCGGAAAAAATGGTATCGATCGATAGGGAAGGTCGAGACACGCAAAATATCCCTAATGAATTAGAGTCAAAGATCAAAGGTTAACCAGATATACACGCATAGCACGGGAACGGGACGCGTCGCGCTCCACACTGTAGCGAAGCGAAGCGCAGTATCAGACCGTATGCATTGTGAAACTTTCAGTCTCTATATCTCGTTAACCTTTGACCTTTCATCTCTAGTTCATTAGGGATATTTTGCACACCTCGACCCCCTATCGATTGATACCATTTTTTCCTGGTTTTGCAATCTATGCAATCCTACTCCCACTTGTTTGTTTCAGAATTGCATAGTGCATATACATGTAAGCACATATTTCATCTGCTGATTTGTTGATTAAGAGTCTTTAATTACAACTACATATTATATATAAACTTTTATAATTGTTGTTTTCTTGGTAATAAAGAGCCAGTTAAGAATCTTACACATATTTTACCTGAAATTAGATTTGGAAATCTGTAGGTATCCCGACTTACGTAATTTTCGACTCACGTTACGCTTCCCGGTCCCATCTATTACGTAACTTCGGGTTATTACTGTATAATAAAATTACTTTCTATCACGTATATAAAGCGCTAGCGTGATTGAAAGCAATTTTATTATTCCCGTTCGCTAATAAAGCTTCGTTTGTTTAGATTTTTGTTTAGTAGCGGAAAGACAAACACCGTAAAACGTATTCAAACAAAAATCTATCGTAATCTATACTGTTTTCAGTTAGATTTACGTAAATTTATTATAATTTATGCGTATGGTTTTGGATATCTCCGAAGCCCAACTATGTATACACTATAAGCGAGATAAAAAAAAAAACAGATTTAATATAAACATCGTAATTTATCTGACTTTTATCGACTTGAAAGGCAATGACGAAAATTACTCCTACCACGTAGCGACCAAAATACTGCTTTCGTGTATTACCACGCAGTATCGTGTAAGAGGAGACACGATTTTTTATTTTATGCATACGTTTTGTACTCCAATCACTTTATTGGATTAATCATTCGTTTATGATGATTTTCAAGAAAATTGATGCCATATATAATACCATACTTTTTAAAGAGGTTCAGTAAGTGTTTAAAGCTTATAAGTTCCATTGCGTTACGTCATATAGATAGTTCAGAGTTCTGGCCAAGAGATTTTGAATTTAAAAGTAGGGCAGCAACTATCATCTACTTAAATGATTAAAGATGCAGAGGCAATGAGGTTATATAGATGGGATGGACAACGAAGAAGCTTGTTGTTTCTTTACAGGATCTGAGACTCTCCTGGCCATCAGGCTCGTCTTGTATGCCACGACTCAGAGATTAAACGTATGAGGTCATAATTAGAATGCATGCAAAAAGCAAGATTGTTTGGAAAATGAGAACGTTCGATTACTTTTCGGATCTTTTGGGACATCGAAAACAGACCATAGATGCGCTCAAAATGGACATCAAATGGTCAGAATGGGAAGCACTGCAACACCTACTGGATAACGAATATCTTAATGTGAGAATACCAAAATTATTATCAATTGTATGCTGTCTTTGCCTTCAGCGAAGAAAGAAGTGAATTTTATAAAAAAAATGTTAAGGGAATCTCACGAAGATTAAACGTCCGCCATGTTAAAACAGCAGACGTTCAATCACAAGACTCATAAAATTTCTCCAATTAATTTATAAGATATTAAAGAGAATATTTTAAATGATTGAAGTTACCTAATCAGAAAACTGGGCATGGAGATCATCTTTAATGGTTCTCTATCGAATTACTGTATACGAAAATCAACTAATTTTCAAAAGTGGCGAGGCACAACATACAGTAGTGATGTTTCGCTTTCCTTGAGAAAGTAGGCTAATAACACAGCATTATTTTATTTCGAAGAGTGTCTATCGTCTATTGATCACTTTCTTTTCCTTTTTTCTTAGAACAGAAAGAATAATGACAATAACATTAATAATAACTCTTTTTTTTTATATATATATATATATCTCGAAAGCAACTGTTGATGTAATCACACACTCTTCTAATTCTTCTATAATTTCTAGCGAAAAAATTTTGCGAATTCTTAAAGTATTTTCTGTCGTGTTCAACAAGACAAAAACATTCTCTCAAAATTTCGAAATTAACAAAAACTCGCCAAAAATTTTAACTTTTTTTTTTTTTTCGGTAACAGAATTTTTCGATGCTGTTGACCTTTTCTGAAAATAAACTGTTTTCTGTCGTTTCTGAATCTTTCGTTTAGCAATCAGAATTTTTGTTATTATTATTTTTTTTTATATAAAAAACGTTTTTTACTTCTATGAAAGTGACCAAGTAAGTATGACTTACATAGATAAGGAAGAAAAAATGAAAAGATAATTCTGCCGATCGATAGTTAACGTTAACTTAATAATGATAACACAGTTAGATCGAGTGCGAAGAGAAATTAATTAAAAAAAAAAAAACTTCATAAATTTTGTGTTTTGGTTCCTGTTACTCTTTCCTTTATCCTTCGACTGCGAGATTTTTGCATATACAGTTGTTTAAACAGATAATCACTCTAGCTTCGGAGTAACACCGTTCCAGGTTAAAATTTTTAAAGGAAAATCACAATTTTTGGAAACTTTCCACGCTCGTTTGCACAGAAACAAACAAGGGTTTGGTCGAGCGGAGTCGCTTTGGTTATTCAAGAATAATCAGATCGACTTTAATCGATCGCTCGAAAATAACCAGATCGACTTAACTCGATCACTCGGTGCAAACTGTAAACAAACTGCGAGAAGATTATTTACGGCTCAATCTTTTTTGATTAGCGTTAACTCCATCGATCTTTTGACCTTATCCTATCAATTACAACTAACCACGCGATATAATAAATCCGATCCTTAAATAATTTTGGTTCCCGTTTCTCTTTCTGTTCTACGATTAAGACTCGTTTCCTTTATCTTCTTACGCTTCACGAAACGGATGTGCAAACGTGACGTCATAAATAAAAGGGACCGGAAGCCACTCCAAATGTGAACTGTCTTCTGCCCGCCAGACGTCGCTCTTACGGTGGTCGCTGGAATCATAAATAGAAACGAGTGTCGTCCGAAGTCAACTCAGCGCAATTGTGCTAGAATTATTTTCCAAATGTGCAACTCTTACTGACATCATCTCGACTGCTCGACTTACAAAGTTCTTCATCCACCGATATGGTGAGTCAGTCACTTCTACCCTTTTTTTTTTCGTACCGTAAACACCCTTTTAGAACTCGAAAAAAAACAGAAATCATTGATTCTGTTCGATTTTAAGATAGCTAGGTCGTCCTCGAACTGCGACCTTTCCGGCGTTATTCTGTTATAAATTACAGAGCCAAGTGAAACTAAATTGGCTATTAGTTTTATTGGATTGCGTAAAGAGCGTGTTAAAGAACAATAGGATTCCGAAAAATCGCCCTTCTACTCGATACACACGCTTAATTTCCATCGCTGTTTGTAACAACCATTGCCTTATTTGCACAAACTTCTGTATCCGAAGGCCAGATTAATTTTTTTTTTAATAATTTAAACAATATTTTCGCGTGTTTTTTTTTTCCTTTCTGTGTTATCGACTGACGATCGACAAACTTCAAACT
The DNA here is from genome assembly GCA_011317285.2 of Androctonus mauritanicus. Lineage (NCBI taxonomy): Eukaryota > Metazoa > Arthropoda > Arachnida > Scorpiones > Buthidae > Androctonus > Androctonus mauritanicus. The sequence continues at coordinate 9,432 of WUQG02434962.1, read as the reverse complement.
GTTAGGTTGAAGTCTCCCCAGCGTCACACAGTCGCCTCTTCCTCTATCCTTTAATTATCGTCGATATTTACTTAGTACATAACATGCTTTCATTTGACGATATAAAGTTTTGACGGAATGATGAGACAGCTTGACAGTTGTGTTGACTTTCTCGAGTTTAATGTTTGAAAAAGAGTCGTTTTCTCAGTCACGCGACTCTCTCCGTCGCTCAATTAACACTCCCTCACAGAGCAGGAACCTACTACAGTTATTGATACTCGAACCGAATCGGATTAGACGAGATAGCGAGCGATGCGGATCGAGTCGCCGAGCGATGTAGAAAAGTTTTTGATGAAAAGTTAAGGAGTCTCCTTAGATGCGGGGATGACAAAGTTCGCGGAGTGCGACTCTTTTCGTTCGCCTTGAACTATTTTGGTGTAGGATGGGGGTGGAAGACGACTCCCAAAATAACGTAGAGGGAGTAACGGAATCGCCGCTTTTCTGCAAAAGACAACATTTTAAAGCATTAAATGAGAATGACGTCAGTTTTAGGTAAACAACTTCCAGCACTGTTCTCTCTAGACTTAACTTCTCTGAACCGCGATAGCATCTCTCGATAGATTACGTACTCCACTTCATAAATAAAGTATCCGGTTGAAGCACTTCGGAGACACGTTTGTGTGTATATCCGATGACACGGCTGCTACAAGTTTCATCCAAAATTTCTTTTTTGTGTGAGCTTTATAATTGGTATCCCGCGATATCTTTTGGTATAAATAACTACTGGTGGCTAACCACGCGCTCGAGTATCGTATTATGTCGACTTTATACACAGTTTTGAATTTTATAGACTAATATCGTTAAGTATCGGACGAGTTTAACTAACTTATCTTTCTCTATTAGTTTTATCTTTCAGCAGAGGAGATAAGAAAACTCGATTTAAAGTTGTCAAGCAGCTTCAATGAATTATTATTACCGTACGAAATCGGAGAGATCTCGATAATCGAATCAGCGAAAAATTTCCGAAAATGCGACCAGAACCGATTATCGAAATGATCGGAGCTCACTTCTCACTTATGTGGACTAATTGCTCGTTTTTTTATGAATATTGCTCCGTTTCCAGATGAATTTAAGGACACAAACGGTAGTGTAGCTTATCGTTGTGACTGGATGGCTCCTGTTAATGACCAGTAGGCAGCAAAAGCTCAACCGCCGAACTGGACGTATCACGTGGTACAAAACTCAATATTGAGGTACTATACCCTTTTTTTAATTATTAGAATCCTGTCATCACGTTTATTAGTGTAAACGGGCTACGTCTGGCCACCAAAACAAAGTCAATTTGCAGTATTGTCGAAATTACGTTGGCATCCGCCATGTTGATGGAGTGCCCATTCTAACGTTGAGGAGTCCATTCAGTATCATTCTATGCTTTCATAAGTCCGTGCATACCCGCATTTTTCATTTTTGTAGTCTTGCAGTTGAATATGCAAATCTTTACGAATGTTTCCTGGATGAAACCACTCGAATTTCGAGTGCTTCAGGAGCTTTTCGACCGAATTTTTAGCCTAAATAATTATTTGAACTATATAAAAGCTAGTTAACGTGAAACACCGTTAACTTCTTTATCAAGTTATATATTTTTCAGCGTCAAAAATTGTAAACAAAAATATTATTCACCTACACTCTAATTAATTTTTTTTCAAACATCACGAAAGATGTTGATGATGACAAATCTAACGAAAAGGGAGAGTGACGGTGTGTTAAGACACAAATCCTTCTATGCTCGCAGGTTAAGGCGTTATAGTCTGATGTGACGAAACGAATATTAATGAAAATGTTACACATTTGCACACTCGCTTGGTGTATATGATTACTTCATACCGCACTCTACATAATTAGAATTCCTTGGCAGTTAAAGTCTGAGTCTTGTTTTTGGTTAACCTTACGAAGTGACGCAGTTCAACAAACTAGAATTCTCCAAATGGATTTTGGAGAAATGCGTCTAGGATAGTGTCTAGGTTTACGTAATGGAGATAAAACTAACCTTCTTCTACAGAAAGTTCTTAATTTCAGTCGTATTATGTTTCATCAAACATGTGATCAAGGTCAGAAAATACATCGTTTAGAAAATAGGACGATCGATCGTCGGAGATCATCGAGTTGTTTTAGAAAGTTAAAGTGAAGTGAAATCAGTTAATGTCGTTCGTTATTCGAGAAATGATCCATCTCTAAATGTCTAACTCGGGCTAATCACCAATTAGAACGAGTTCTACAGCAACTGTTCTATGTCAAAGTCAAAAAATATTATAATTGATACTGACAATTGGAAGATTATTATTTTTTTCTTAGCGTGACAACCCGAAAGCGCGGATCTAAAAATAGCAAGAAATAAACAAACTAGATCATAACTACTCCTCCTAATTGTCTATCTACTATACAGTTAGTTTCAACAAAACGGGATGAAAGAACGACCTTGTCTGTGATCGATGCAACAGTTGATTTGCAAACTGCGTGAAAGCAATATGGTTTGAAACGTCACGAAATTCTTTCCATCAGTTCTGAAACAAAATTTTTACGTTCAACTGCTTTCTATTCAACTTTATTTTTATTTTTTTTTCATCCTATTTCTCCCATGATAGTCACGAAACTTACACGTCTTCCAACTAACAGGTTTATTTTTTATTCTAAAATTTGCTTCGAAGGTTCGTTTGGGATATTTTATGGCACACGAACTGTAACTACTTAACCAAAAATATATTTTTTAATAAAAAAAACAAAAGTGTAGAAGATCCTTCTGCATCACCTCCAGGAACCGTTTTAAATGCAGGTAATGTGTAATTTAATGATCATGGTAACTATTTAAAGCACAGTCTGCGAGTATATTAAATTGCTCATAAAATTTTGTAACAAGATACTTAATGATGCAGAAGAGTTACAATCTAGAGATCTTTATCTCGCTACGTGATCTTCAGTACATTTATCATCCTCTTATCTACAAGATTACGCGATTTTGTGGATTATTTGTGGGATGAGATCAAACCATCGCAACTACATTAACATCAAAAACAGTTCTAAGAATCATTCTTTTTCGGTAACTATTATTATCCCCGAGTTTACTTTCATCGTACTTTCTGATTATTTTAATTTTTTTCGCGATTGCAATAACATTTACAACAAAATCTCGGATGTATAACTGATACGTGTATCCACGTGCGATTTGCTTTGATCCTCTGTATGAAAGCATCCTTTGTACAAAGATACTGTGACATAGTACAAAGATACAAACCTTTGTATCTTTGTACTATGATACAAAGGTTTGTATCTTTATATTATGTCACAGTACTTTTGTACAAAGATAGAGTACTTTGACACAGTATCTTTGACACACACAGTAGATCTGTGACACAATATCTTTGACACAGTGTCTTTGACACACACAGTAGATCTGTGACACAATATCTTTGACACATTCAGTAGATCTGTGAAACAATATCTTTGACACAGTATCTGAATCACAGTATCTTTGTACAAATCCTGATTATTTTAATTTTTAGATACTTTGACAAGATACTTTTACACAGTATCTTTGACACACACAGTAGATCTGTGACACAATATCTATGTCACAGAATCTTTGTACAGTATCTTTGTACAAAGATACTGTGACATAAAGATACTGCTTAAAGATCTTTGCTGTGACATAGTATCTTTGTACAAAGATACTATGTCACAGTATCTTTGCTGTCACACAGTATATTTGTGTCAGAGTATCAGCAATGCTGTGTTTGATGGATTACACGCTTGTCACTGAAATCTCATTAACTCAAAATTTGAAAACTTGGAACAAATCGTGCGAAGATTTTTTGTGTTAAGAAGAATGAAAGCGCATTACTTTCTTGTTAAGAGTACTTTCCCTTTGATTATTTTGGATTACTCATGCTCAGAATTACACGATATCAGGTCATCTCAACAGTAACGTCATTTATAACATTAAGTTTTGAAAGGATATATAAGTCGCTAATTTAATCAAATATATATTCGCCATTTAAATCAATAACACTCTTCCAACCTTGCGAAAGCTTTAAAAATTCCTGTTTAGACAAGCCGAGACACGTTTGAACAAGTAGAAATGATTCAGTTACCGATATCTAGCATTAACAAAATAGTTGTGCTGAAAAGTAAGTTCGAAGTGCTGCTGGTTATTATTTTAAAACTCTTTTTATTGTAGTTTTAGTTAAATAAACGTCTATAAAGTATACTCTAAATTTATTTTAAAATTTCTTACGATATAGACGATAACAAAACTTCTCAATTCATCCAAAAATGCTAAACTTGCATAAATATGATTATTTTCGCGGATTTGTTTTTGGCATATAAGAAAATTTATATGTTCATCAGCAAGTTTCTAAAATAATGTTGTGATAGTTTCAGTTGCATAAACAAAAACAAAAAACTGTCTTAGACTGGGAGCTTTGCGTATTTAAACTATATTAATCGCCATGTTGTTAAGTATCTTAAGCACCCCAGCATGTTTTAGCATACTTTCCTCGAAAGATCATCACGACGTCTGACTGTGTAACTAAGAGAATCGGTTTTTAATCCATATTATTTAAGTGAATCATCGCAAAATGGCGGCCACGTAAGTAAAGTAAGTGGATCCTTCCAGAACTGCTTGTTGTTTACGAAACTGAAAACATCGTAAAACTATTTTAGACACTACAGGCAGAAACTCTAATTTTTCTATTTTAAAACAAAAAAAAAAAATAAGTGATTTAAACCAAAAATATTTTTTCGTTTTGTAAAAATTAAGTAAACTAGTTATCTGCAAAAGTAGAAATTAAAAATAAAGCTTGAGTTATGTCCGCCATTGCAATGGCGGACACGTTCTTTATTGACGAAACTTAAATTTTTGCTTGGAAATACTAGTTAATTAAAAAAAAATATATATATATATAGGGGAGAGTCGTCTATTGCCTACCTGTCACCTAAATCGTACCTGTTAATTATTTCGTTACATACCGACTGTTAGCGAAATCTAACATGAAGTAAATGATAAATCGATAACGTAGACAAAAAATTGAAGTAAAATATGGCGGCATACGTGAAACACAGAAATGTCAAGAAATCAGGTAAGTTTGAGGTAAAATTTTGACAACGAATATCACAGCAATTGTTTTCTTTACACAACTATATTTCTATAACACTAGCATAATTGTATCATTTGTTAACATTTATTTTAATATATTTTAAACGTACATGTATTAGTTTTTTTTTGTTTTTTTGATATTTTAAAAATTGTGCTAAGTTTCTTAAATCGTACCACTACAGAGTTTGTATAATCGTACCGGTACGATTTAGGAAATGAAACTTTAATTTCGTCGACTAAACAAACGCAAATCCACACGAGAAGTTTAGTTAAGCTTATTTAGTTTTTAAAAGTTTTCATTTAATTCTAATTAATTTAATTGTAATTAATGTTTAAATTAAACAAATTTTCTATGCAATATTTAATAATCAAATAAATTAAATTTATCGCTACCTGCGTATTATTAACTTTATTTTACTATTATAAGAACAGGTACGATTTATGATACCGGTTGCCGTAATCGTACCTTTCGATAAATTTCAATAAATAAGGAAAATACGTCATTATAAATAAATTTATTGTCTGAACGTCAAGATAAGACGTAACTCTATTGTTTGGTCTAAGTACTTCTGCAGGTATATCAAATTTACCTGCAGATACAATCTTCTTAAGAGGTACGATTTCAGCAACTCTCCCATATAGCCTATATATTATTCTGATTTCTAAGGTGATGACAGTTAAATTTGTAACAATAAAAATTAAGAAATAAATTTATTCGAATTTTAAAAAAATAATTTACGTAATGGTGATGGGGAAATTTTAGAAGTTAAATTTAATTTTAAGAGGCTACTAAAGAAGCCATGTGTTATACATCAGTTTACTACAATTGTATAACTTTTTGTAATTTTATGGCAATTATAAAGGAATATATTCTCCTGCGCTTTTGATCAGACAGACATAAAACATTCGGATTACGCAACTAAAGATTTGTTTTCAGCGTATTGATTTAATGCGAAACAGTTTAGTGAGGAAAGCCGACTTAAAAATAAACAAGGAAATTTTCGTGCTGAGAAGGATAAATTATAAATCTTAAAAATAACTTGTCAAGCGCAAAAAAGTGAAAAGGCGTTAAAGCGATGTTTTAACGTCTTTCCTCTCGCTGTTATTATATTTCATGTTAAGCGAGTTTAATCGTTTTTATACTGTACTTGATTGAGAAAATTTGCACTTTACAACAATCAAAGGTGTTGTTAATAACGTGTTTTACCGCCCAACTCCTTATTGTTCAACAATAAAGCGTTCAGCGGGGAAAATTTGCGCTTTACAATAATGAAACACGATGTTAATAACGTGTTTTTGTTTTACTTTATTGTTCAACAATAAAGCGTTCAGCGGGGAAAATTTATAGTTTACAACAATAAAACATATTGTTAATAACGTTTTTTACCTTATTGTTCAACAATAAGGTGTTCAGCGGAGAAAATTTGCACTTTACAATAATAAAACATACTGTTAATAAAGTGTTTTACCGCTGAACGTCTTACAGTTCAACAATATGTTCGACAATAGTGTTCAGCGATAAAACGTGTTGAATAAGGTACGGCCAAGCTGGTAAGCGACAGAGCAAGTCTTTTGTAGCTGGCAATAAAAGTCGTTTTCAAACATACAGGTTTTCGTTGAATTGATCCAGTTCAACGAAAACCCGTATGTTTGAAAATGACGTTTGTTGCAGTTACAACAGACTCGCTTTATCACTTACTAGCCTGGTTGTACCCTAGGTAAGGCATTCAGCGTTAAAATGTTTTCGAATAAAATATTAGCCTAAATGCTTAATGCGTTATTTCTCTTTGCCTAACATAACCTAAGTAACTGACGATTTAATGTGACTAAGTTAAAATGACAGATGGAAAGAAAAAGGCGAAATTCCTGGCAGAAAGCAATCTATCTTTACTAAAATAAGGATGGGAGTGCCAAAAACTTTTCTTGTTCTAACATAAAAGTTAATTAAGAGTACGTAGCCTTTCTAGGAAACGCACCGAAGCTCTTAAGCTTCCTCAGAAGTGTTGCAGATACATCACTTTCCACGAATAAAATTAATAACCGTAGAGACGCAGGTTAAAACAAATCATTTCGAACGATTTTCTATATTTAAAAGTAATTATGAGGCCATTCACTCGGGGAGAGGAGTTTAACCCGCCTCCACCAACTGTCGTGATATCTGTCTCCAGTCGGAGATCTTTGTGTTTATCAGTATTCATCATAACGCGGAAATTTTCGTGTACCAAAAACCACAGGTGGATGCCGGTCCCTTAGATGCCAATTAAGTTTATGCCAGCTCAGTGATGCCAACAAGATAACGATCTCGTCCATGCCATACGAGCATCAAAATTTCGATAATATTTAGCAATTTCCACGCCGCTGAGGGACGAACGAACTGATAAATTTTACTGAATTTCGGTTTAACTTACATACAACCAGCGTAATCTACTCAACCATACGAAATCTCAATGAATCATTGATTATTTTAGATTCTGGGTGTTTGCCCAGCGATAAAGTTTACAAAAATTAATATTTATGTAATTTTTTTTCTTTTTTTTCCATGCAGACGGAGTACGGACTGACAGAGGAACAAGTGGCTGGTAAGTGAAGTAGACATTAGGAATTACTATAAACGTCTAGCGGAAAGAAAAAAAAAATTGTAAAAATGCTAGTTTAGTTCGACCCCTATTTCTATGCGGGGGAAAACAGATGGCGGAGATTGTTGTAGTCAGCGCGTTTTAAGTCTTCCTCTAACTCAGGAAATGGTAAATTTAGCCCGAATGTAATAATCATCAAGAGCTGGCACTGTGACAATTGCCAATCGAGCGAAACGCGATACTTTCGGGAATATGTTGCTTCCACAACATTTTCAGATCTCAAGAAAATTAAAACCAATGGTTCTTTATATTTAAATCAACAAGTCATGTTTACCAAGTCTTATTAACAAGCTTTTAGATATTTAAACCGATCCGTTTTTTTTTTTTTTTATTGCGCGAACATTTTAAACACGCAAGTATTGATCAATGTTTAAGAAGCGAATTTTGTTAATTCTCACATTTCGGCTATTCATAACAATTTGTAAGAATAGTTTATAATTTTAAATAGTTGGTTACAATATGCAAGAATTATTTTATGATTCTTTTGAGTTATTCAGGTAGCCATACGTAAGAATTTTTTGTAACTTTTATGAATAGCCATTACTAGTTTTAGTTTTCACTCGAGAGAATACCGTAATTTATTAGTAAGAATTTATTATTCAGCATTACAATATACCGTATTTACTAATGATGTGATTCTTAAGCCCTTGAGTCGAAAGAATCGATTCTGAAATCGATTCCAAGAGAACCATCGATAAAGAGAACTAGTAATTCCGCCCTCTATGAGCAAAATATCATTTGGATATACATTTTTTTATATGTCAATATAATACTTTCTTATATTGTATAAAATAATGTGAAAATATTTTTTCAAATTTTTTTAAGGCAATGATATAAACTTAACATTTAAATATCTAATATATATATATGCAAAATTTTGAAACGCGCTACGTAGCAGTATTCTAAGCAGACGATTTTTGATGAAATGCTTGAATCGCCATCTGGCGATCTTAAAAATAAAAGCTTATTTTTATTTTTAAGCTAATAAAAGCTTAAAAATAAAAATGAATCGTTAAAAATAAATTTTTTAACCGAAATTAAAAAGCTCATTATAAATTCTAGCTTTGTTATAAATATATACTAATTAACAATAATTGAAAAATCTTTTATTCGTCAATTATCAATGTGGATCTGTTTCGTTATAAGGACCACCTAACGTCATCAAAAAATTCGCATCTTTACATCCGAACTCCTCGAGATTCGATGCTCGCGGCTCCAAGATTCAGTCTAGCACATCACTATATTTACCTTTCGTTGAAATCATGATTTGCTTTAAATCTCAATACGAATCGATACCAGGAACTATAATCTATAAACTACGTCACGTATCTCGAACACTTTTTGACTTCTCTCATTTCTTCGTCATTTTCTTTGGACTAACAAGCAAGCTTAACTCCCTGACTATGATGTTATAAGTTCAGTGATGTAACATATTTGAACTCGAATATGTCGGCCGGATTGGCCGCGTGGAAACGCTTCGGCTTCCACTCTGGGGGATCCGGGTTCGAGTCTCGAGTTCTCCAGAAAATATTTATCATGGGTCCGCCCGTCGATCCCCGTCTTCTATCATCCGGCTGATCCCTGCAGAGGGATCAGCCGGAACAAGCCGATACTAAGTGGCGAAACAAGCCCTTCCACAGGTTGGGCAGCCTGTGGAAAGGCTTGTTT
>WUQG02434951.1:0-14025 GCA_011317285.2 Androctonus mauritanicus | reverse complement strand
TTTGTCGAAGTTTTCTAAGATTGTGTCTGATATGTATTTGTAATATGGTGCGAGTGTGTTTATTAATTTGTTTTTGGTTGCAAGCTTTTGATGTATTACGTTTGTTACTTGGTTGTGTCTGTGCAGGTAATCTGTTTGTGCAAGCAGCTTACAATCAGATGTAAAGTGTTGAATCATTTCGGGTGCTATGTGGTATTTCCTACAAGTGTTATTTGTCAATGTGCTGTTTATTATTATTATTATTATTGAATTAGTTTATATTAAGTTATATACTTATGTATACTTATATTAAGCTATATTATTGACTTATTAATTCCTTAGTTAGTTTCAATTAGAGTATATGAATGACTTGAGTCAAGTCTGTCTACCCAGATTCACTATGATAGCACATGGCTATGTAGATAGTCCTCTTGGAAGTACAGTGGTACCTCGACTTATGAGTTTAATTTTTTCTGTGACAGAGCTCGTAACTCGAATCACTCATATGTTGAATCAATTTTCCCCATTGAAATGCCATTAATCCATTCTGGACTCCTAAAAATATTGCATTTTTTTGTTATATGTTTTTAAATAAGAAAAACTGTGCTTGTAAATAATGAATACTGTATAAAAATACAATACAATAGAATATACTGCAAGAAACTGGTTTTATTATATATAATATACAGCATTTACCACTGAGCTCAGATGACTTGAAGATATTAGAGAGAAATATAACAGCTGAGTTGGTACTATACATCTCTCTAATACAGTATTTTGAAATTTTATCACAATTCTGTAAATTTTATTACAGTACTTAACGAAGGTCTCTCATGCATTGTTAACCCCTAGAATCCTCTAGAATTTGTATAAAGATTTTGCTCCACTAGGCCTAATCATTTTTTTATCCATATTTTATTTTATTTTCTATAAATATGAAAGGTGCTAAAAAATTCTAATTTGTTGGAGAGATGTACAGTTTTAATACATATACTGTATTTTGCTGTTAATTTTTTTCTGCATTAATTTTTATTTTATTTTATTTTAAGTGGCAGTATTAAGAGGTTAACAAAGGTCTGTCACAGGAACAAAGAAAGTGCCACCTGGGGCTGATGTTATGCTCGGAGCAGCACTTACTTTGCCGCTAGCCACTGCTTATAATCTGAATTTTAACTCACAACTCGAAGCAAGAGAAACAGCTCATATCTTGAAACACTCGTAAGTCGAGGTACCACTGTACTAGTATCAATCTAGTCTGATATGTTTGCAAATTGACTATTACTTAAGCTTCCTGAAATGGAATTTTGCCAAATGCTCCCATAATTTAACTAGTAAGGCATTGGGGCACTATCCCAACAATCCCAGTTCAATTCCGATCTGGTGACAAAGTTTAACTTTGGGAAAATTAATTTGAAAATTTAGTCTAAATAATTATTAATTACTAGATGGTGCCACCTTAATTCAAATTTAAAAGAATTAAATAATTATTAATTCTTTTAAATTAATTAATTAATTAATAATAAATAAATAATTAATTAATTAATTATTAATTAATAGATGATGGCACCATAGCCTTGATTTAAAAATAATAATTAAAATTAGTTTGCTTCTAAATTATGATGCTAGGGGTTAATTTGGTTTAGAAATATTTGGTTTAATTAAATTAAATATGGGCTAAAGTAGTACCATCTGTAATTTAATTAATTATTAAGTCAATAGATGGTAGTATCATAGTTCAAATTTGAATATTAATTGCAATTTAACTCTAAAATTTTCCAATAGGGATTATTGGGCTCTATTAGAATCTTTGGTTATATTCCCCTAGTTAATTAATAATATAATGTTTCATTTGTCATTTTTAGAAAAAATTCTGAAAATCTCTTCTTAAATAGTCTTAATGTAATATATGAATGGCTTATAGTACAGAGGCAGATTTTCTAAAATATATGCAAAATAAATATCTATATATTTATTTAAGATTAAAAATATTAATCAATGTACAGTAGGCACTCAACTATGCAGTTAAGTCAAAAAAATTTTCATATAAATCAAAAACAATATAACTCCAACAATGCTAAAATTCAATATACATGAATGAGCACAACAGAAAACAGAATGGTCAAATGAAATTTACAAGTATATTTTAAACATAAATAAGTAAATTTAAGGCCATGAGCAGTATTTTTGTAAAAAAAATTAATTAATTTAATGAATTTTTTTTTGGCATTTTATGGAAAATCAATAAAAATTAAAATATTTATGCATTTGTGTATCTCTGAAACCATGTAAGTTGAAACTGTATTAGTCGGAACCTACTGCAAAGTCTCTCTTAGCTCACTTCAGTCAGTCAATATTTTAAAATATAAATTATATTTTTAACTGTTAATAAAAATTCGTTTTATATAGATAATGATATCAAGTACTGTTAAAATTAAATTTTTATCAAAATTTATCAGCTAATTGAGATTTAAAAAATAACATCTGTTATCTGATGTGGAAAATGTATTTAAAATTGCATGCCTTGCATATTTCATTTTATAAACTTTTAAATTATATTGCTAAAAGAAAAAACAAATTAAGATAAAAATTAATAATTATATTTATCCTGTAAGGAAATTTCAAATCATGCCCATTTTTTCCATTCTATAATTAAATTTTTAAATAGTAAAATATAGTTATGATTTCTTTTGCTATAATTAAATTTTTATAAAATATATTTTAAAAAATTTACTGTTATATAAAACAATAAATTTTATAAGAAATTCTATTTTTATTTTAAGTTAATTTCAAAAATATATTAAATGATTCTGCATAATAGAGATATTGCAAATATGTGAATCTGATTATTATGATATAAATTAATGATTTACATTTATTTTTAAAATATTTTTAATTGAAAATGAAATTAATCTCATATTTTTCATCTGTATTTTTGTTAACAAAGAATTTTTGAAATGCAAAATCTAACAGTTTCAAGAATCTATATTATCACAGAAAATTCTACTTATACATCTAATAAAAACATAAAACTGGTTTAAAAATTTCATTTGATAGGATTAATAAAAATATAAAATTGTAAAAATGTAAAAATTAAATAAAGTAAATTTAAAATTTTTTTGTATTTCTAAATAATTTGAAGTTTGCTTACCATCCAAACCATGAACACATATGACTAAATGCAAACCTTCAGGGCTGAAGGCTCGAAGATCATTATCACATTGAAAATAGGGCACTATAGAAGCTGCAGATGGAAGATCACTATAAAATAGAAAAATTATAGAACAAAATAAATCTATGGAAATTTTTAAACTATATAGAGTTTATAGTTAATGAACTGAAAACTTATTTATTTTAATTAAATAAAAATTTATTTATATTGAATTTTTATATATGTTACAAGACAAGCCCAAATTCTGGAAATATTAGAATTTCCTAGTCAGAATGAGAAATGTCTTAACACTTATCAGACATTCTAGTATTTCCTAGATTGAAGTCAAAATGGCAAACAACTAATCAATTAATCTTTTACTTATTATAAATACAAATATTTTCTGTCCACAAAAATATTGAAAATCATATACTTTTATTTTTGGGTTCATCATAAGAAGAACTAGAAATGACCATTTTTTTTGTTAACTGTTTGCCACATCAGGCTTTGACTAGGAAAAACTAAAAATTTCAGACTTCAAATAAGTAATGTTTGCCATTTTGAGTTTGCCCTAGGAAATACTAGAATGTCCAACAAGCATTAGAGCATTCTCATTCTGACCAGAAAATTCTAGTATTTCCTGAATTTGGATGTCTTGCAACATATATACAGAATTTAATACTTAAAAACAATATCATGATAAAAATAAATCCAATCACAAATATAACAGATATGAAGTCCTGATGATTTATGAATTTTTAACTAATACAATTGATGGACTTTTTTAATGGCATAACTAAGTTCAATCTATATTCTTAAATAGTTGAATTCAATAGCAGGAACATTAAGATCAGCAAACTGAATATTGAATTGACTTGAAATTATAGCAGTATAAACTTCATGGTTTATTAAGTATGGCACAAAAACAAAACTTACTCGCATAGAAGGCTTAGACTAAGGCATTATATGAGAATTAAATTACAGTTTCTCTCAATAATAGGTGAAATAACTAATTGAACCAAATAAAATATAATTCAACTCAATTATGAAGTCAATCTTTGATAATTATTTGCTATTGTTGATATTATTATAGTATAATGATCTTTCAATAAATAAAAATCAAAAATATGCCAAAATAAATATAAGAAAATTTTAATCAAAATCAATAAAATTTTCAAAAAACTTAATAAATGAAAAAAGATACTAAAAGATGAAAATTATATTACTGATTATAATTATATATTATATAAATTAAATAAAAGAACACACAGCACTTCATGCAGTACAGTAAAAACTCCAATTTATTAGACAAACGTTTTCGATGTATTAATACATTCTCCTCAGGTCCTCAACTTAGCTAGCCACAACTAACATAAAATAGAATAATTCAAATTCTAACGTAACCATAACAACGTAATGTTTACAGAACATACATTTAAATTTAAAAGTATGTTCTGTAAACATTACATTGTTATAGTTACGTTAGAATTTGAATTATTTTATTTTATATTAGTTGTGGCTAGCTAAGTTGAGGACCTGAGGAGGATGTATTAATACATCGAAAACGCTTGTCTAATAAATTGGAGTTTTTACCGTACTGCATGAAGTGCTGTGTGTTCTTTTATTTAAGTAATGGTTAATGCAATTTCGTTAATTTTTTTTTATTTTTTATTTTTATTTTTTATTATTTTTTATTTTTTAATTTTTTTTTATTTCGTTTTTATTTCGTTAATTTAAAATTAACGAAATAAATTAAATACATATATCCTATTGATTTTTCGACATAATTATATAGGAAATTTTAATTTATGCATTTAATAATACATTATTTCTTATAGGATATTTATACCTGACTAATGTGAAATATGAGCTTTTTAAAATTTTTGAAATATAATTACAGTGTAGGCCAAAGAATATTTGTAATATTATTAAAGATTCATCTCTCTAACTAATTATGAAAATGTCACTTCTATTTCCACCAACAAATGCTAACATTAAAGTTTCCATATTCAAATATAGTATAATTTAAACCTTATTGTTAGTCTGTTAGGAAATTTACTGGATGTCTAAATTATCAATATTGGATTTCTATGTTAAGCAAAAATAAAAAATATTTAAAATTTAAGCTAGAGAATAAAAAAACATGAAAATTCTCTGTTAACTTTTGTGAAAATGTGTTATTGTTTATTTGTTGTGATTTAATTATCTCTTAACCTGTTAACATCTGATGATGTATAGACACACCATGGAAGTAGAACAAAAAACAATTAAAGAAATTCTATCCTTAGTTATGCAGTGCAACTATTGCAGATCAGTTTTTTACATTTACAGTGGTACCTCGACTTATGAGTTTAATTCGTTCCGTGACGGATCTTGTAACTCGAATTACTCGTATGTCTAATCAATTTTCCCCATTGAAATCAATTGAAATACCATTAATCCGTTCTGGACCCCCAAAAATACCGCATTTTTTTGTTATATGTTTTTAAATAAGAAAAGAATATGCTTATAAATAATGAATACTGTATAAAAACACAATACAATAGAATGTACTGCAAGAAACTGGTTTTATTACGTATAATGCACAGCATTTATTGTTGAGATCAGATGACTTGAAGATACAGTACTAGAGAGAAATGTAACAGCAGAGTTGGTATATCTCTCTTTAATACAGTATTGTGAAATTTTATCACAATTCTGTAAATTAATTTTATTGCAATACTTAATGAAGATCTAGAACCCTCTAGAATTTCCATGAGATTTAGTGCCACTATGTCTAATCGTTTCTATCCATATTTTATTTTATTTTCTAGAAATATGAAAGTGCTAAAAAAATTCCAATACTGTCAAAGAGGTGTGCAGTATTAATACATGTATCATATTTTGCTAATTTTTTTTTCTGCATTAATTTTTATTTTATTTTAAGTGGCAGTATTAAGGGGTTAACAAGGTCTGTCACAGGGGCAATGTAAGTGCTGCCTGGGGTTGATGTTATGCTCTGGGCGGCACTTACTTTGTTGCTAGCCATTGCTCGTAACTTGAATTTTAGCTTGCAACTCAAAGCAAGAGAGACAGTTCATATTTTGAAACACTCATAAGTCAAGGTACCACTGTATTTTCTTAAAAATACTTGCCCTCGATGATGATTTCGAAATTTTTTTTAAACTACATTTTAAAGTTAAATAATTTGAATGAATTGTATTAGTACAATTTGGATTATTTTTTATCAAATTATATCAATTCTGCATTATATTCTATTATATTCTGTTATATTTTATTAATCTTATTTTGGTTTTAGGATGGGATAATTTTAAGTGAAACATGAAATTTTCATTTGGTGAATTCTAAAATTTATAAAATTAAAAAAAATTGCTGATAATGCAAAAATTTTGAATTAATTCTGTTAAAATAAACAATATTGTTTCTTATTTGTTCATTTATTGCTTTATTTTTACTGATAATTAAGAAAAATATGAGCAAATCCTAATGTAAACTATCCCAGGCTATTAAAAGAAGCATGGCAATTTTATTGTTCTATGGCAGCCAGTCATTTCACAGGAAATCATGAAATGACTGGCCACCTAAATTATTTTATTGCATTGTACATAGTATTGGATATAGTATGTCAACAAAGCATCTGCAGTCCAATTAAAGTAAAGTAGAAAATGTTATAGATAGATGTTATGTGTGAGAGTGGATGATTTTTATATATGTTAGGTTTTTTGGATGTAAATTTGAAAATTTATAAAAAATTAAAGTAAAAATTATTGATAAGAAGGAAAAACATAGCAAAAAATATATTTTATTAAATAAATAACAATATTTTAATAAATTTATGTTACTTTTCAATTAATTATAAAATGTAAATTAATGAAAAATGTGTAACATTTGTTTTTTGTCAATAATTTCTTAAAAATATGATCTGATTTTCTTCATTCACAGCTTATTTTATTCATAAGGCTTGCTGCTATCAAAAAATAAAAAAATATTTCATTTGACAGATAAGATTTCATACAAATAGTGTTTTCTTCAATCTTATGTAATGAATAAAAAGTTATGAAAGAAATAAAATTTAAAATACTTTATACATCATTAGAATCAGAATAAAAAATAAAATAAATTGTAAAAATTCAATGAAAATTAAATGAGATTTTACATTATTAATTAATTGCAATAAATTTTGAAATATATTGCAGACCTCAATGGGTTAAATGAGAAAATGTTAAATAAATTGTTATTTATTATATATTTAATAAATTTCATCTTTAATTAATAACAAAACAATGCAAAGTCACAAATATTTTTTATTATAAACTTAATAAATAGTCAGTAATTTACAAGCATTCTAAGTGAATTTGTGCTTTTTATTCTGTAAAAATATTTTTTACTATCAATATAACCTACTTCAATTATAGCCAGATTAGTTACCACATTTCATTCCTAATAATTTCAGTTGGGAGAACTAACCAACAAAAAACAGGTAAGTAAACAAATATTTGTTATGCATATTATTACTACACTGTTTAACACAATACAAAATTATAAAAAGAGTTTAGCATATTTGCATTGTGTTAGATAGAATTATTATCTAAAACAGCTTTCTTCAAACATTTTGATCATAACCCATTGCAAAAATTGTCTTTTGTTAATACTATATATTTATTATGAATGGTGTATATTGTACAATGAATTGCTTTCAGAAGAGTTTTATTTTATAAGCCATAACATTTTTGTGCATTTTTTCTATTCATTATGGCCCATTTTATTTATTTTGCAGCCCATTAAAGGATCATGACCTACACTTTGGAAAACCCTGATATAAAATAATCACCTTTTTACATAAATATCAATCTTGTATTTTTATTGGTAACAGATGAATAAGTAATAGGAGCTGGCTTAATGATGAAAGAATTTCCAAGTTCTTTATGATCTCATATTATTGAACTTTTAAATTAATTTGTTTGTATTGGATTGTTAGACAACTGTTTATTTAGAGCAGTGGTTCTCAAAGTGTGCGCCCTAGAAGATTTCCGAGAGCGTCCCATGATATTCCAAAAAATTGTGTGTCCAGAGATAAAATAAATATAGTTATTCTATTATACTATTTAATTACAGAAATGATGAATGTTTTGATTTCTATCCAACGAAAATAAGCAATGATCTATAAAAATACTTCTACTTACAAATCAACAAACGCATTACTTGCAAATGCATTGATTTAGAGTTGCTTGTTTCGATTTTATTCGTCTACAATTCATACTTCGACAATATTGAGTGGATTCTTTGTCAACGCAGATGATGCCAGCCATTTTTCCAGAAAAGGCGGGGAATATCACATGATTAGAAATGATTGATATAGAGGCAATTTTTTGACGAAAACTATGTTTGTCACGTGATAGCATATTTCTCAGGAATTTGTATATAGTGTGCCTACAATTATTTGTAGGAATTTAAGTGCACCCCGACTTAAAAAAGTTTGAGAACCACTGGTCTAAGGTATCTTTAGATACACACATTTTCAATATCTAAGTTAATTTATACTAAAAAGTAACATAATAATAATTTATTATTTACAATATATCAAAATGTTGAAAAAATTAATATTTTGTTTACATTTAATTGTATCAGATCAATATACTAATTTCAACAATTGCCATTTTATTTGTCACATGCAATCTCAAAACTATTGTAAAGACAATACTCCTAGAAACTTTGAATTTATTATTATTTTTATAAACAAAATATTTAAGTCTTATAAATTTTATTTAATTAAATTCTATATGAAAAAGATATTTATATTATTTTAAATGTTTTAATCATATTGTTATTATACATTCGTATAAGTCTTGTTCATTTATTGTTAATATAAAAGATAGAAAATATGGGAGAGAAGAATCTTAATAATACAAGAGGTCCTGACTTATGATGATTACTTACAATGAGCATCATCAACAAGTTTGCAATAATGGCAACCAATCAATAAGATGGCTAAGTTGTAGCCAGGATGGAATTATGTGGTATCATGTAGTATTTATATTTAATATCAGGATACTCCAGATTTTTTAGATGTCTAAGCTTGACCCATTCAACCCCCATCCTTCACTTAACTGCCTGCTGTTACCAAACAGGCCGTCATTTCCATTTTTTCCTTACCTTGGTTAGATTAGTTTGAATTATGTTGCTAATAGACACTTTTGGCAGCAGCCTAATAGACTATCCAACATTTATGGTGAGATCAACTGGAAGATTGAAGGATTGATCCAAAAGGGCCTGGCTGAACCAGACTTTCTGAAAGATGATTGCAGGACCAGCAATTGAACCTATATCCTCCAAGGTAGAAAATGACTATTTTATCTTGTAGCTGAAACTAGAAACTTGGACACAGGAAAATAAAACATTCCATCATTGTTTTAATATTTTTTTTTTTTTTTTTTTTTAATTTTACTCATGAAGTTCTAGGTATGAAATACACAATTACCTCATTTTAAAAGAATTAATAAATGTTTATTCAACATCACTGTATGTTATGTTATTACTTTTTAAAAATATATTGAATATTTTGAGTTCTTGTGATTGGGGAATATAATTTCCTTTTATAACATTGTTCCTATGGAAAATTGTATTCTGAGTTATAATAGATTTAAACTATGATCACAATTTTTGAATGCAAGCTTGTTACATTCAAGTTTCCTCATCTTATAATGAGAGTGAATTCAAAAATTTTGGGGATTTATTGATATTAATAAAAATAGAGCATAATGAAACATAAAAATTACAGTTTAAAATACTAAAAACTTTTTGATATATTGCAATTTTTATAAAATATCAAAATTCATTGCAGTAAAAAAATCTTCTGAAAAACAATACTAAAAATTCATTGTATTAATGAAAAAGTTTCGCTTTTCTGCCAGAAAGGCTGCATATCTTTAAAGAAATACTGACTTGCATATTTTTAATTTTATATTTGAAGTAGATTTCTGTTGGACACATTTTAAAATCAAGCAAAATATCATATTTATATATGAATTCACTTATTTATTAGAATAGCAGTTATAAGTGTCAATATAAATTACCCTTTTTGTTTTTCAGAGAAATTCAGTTATGTGGGAATTGACAAACACAATTGAATTTTTCTGAAAATTATCATTCTGGCATGCATTTTCAAAAATATTTGCAGCCTATTCAAAGTGATATTTGTGCTTCTCAAAATATTTTCTGAATCTAGGATTGCAATTTCTATTTACTATTGTTTTCAATTATTAAATTTGTTTAAAAACATATTTACACTTTAAAAACAGCCTTGTAAATAAATAAAATTCAAAAAATCATGAGTAAATATAACAACAACAACAAAATCACAAACATATCTCAATACTTTTTTACTTTTATGATAGTAGCAAACTTTTTAAACCAAACTTCAAGGGAAAAATCCAAATAGAACCTAACACTGCCAAATTAATCCTTTGATATATTTTTAATGAAATTTTTAATAATTTGAAAGAATATAAACTGTTAGTGCTTTCTCATAATTAATAAAAATACACTAATGATTAGTGTGTGGCACCATCTATGAATTAATGATTAAATTAAAATTTTTAATTAATTATCTGAAGAAAGAAAAAAAATCTGCCTCAGCCCAAGCAGTAATTTCAGTATTTTTAAAATGTTAAAAAATAATAATAAAATATTGATGGCTTGATTAACCATAATTCAAAATATGATATTAATATTTCATAGAAGTAAATATAAAATGATTAAATCATAAATCAAATACAAAGCAGCCAAGGAATTAATTCTCAAAATATTAAAAAATTACATAAATTTAAAAACAAAAAATACATATACAATATATTACTTTAACCTTTCTTATTTTTCTGCAAAACAATTAGTATTAAAAAAATATATCTTTCTGTTAAATATTGATTATATAAAGAGTAAATATCAATTATAAAAATAAAAATCATCAAATTTTTTTAAAACAAAAAAATAGTGCTCTTTTTATAGTATTTCAAAATAAAATATTTATTTATTATAACTATTTTTAACAAACTGAAATAAAAAAGCTTTTAAGTTCAATCCATTCACAGATGGATATATTAGGTCCTTCCATAAATAATGTTATTTTTCACATGTCCCACAGAATTACTGCTTTAACAACATAAGGGTTGTTTATGCATCCCTTACGCTGTTAAAGTCTATAGGAAATGGCAATGTGTGAAGAGCACATAAGGCACATGCTGTAGGAGTTTAATCAAGAACATATGTCAACTGTAGTGACACACAACATCAATGCTATATATGGGCAGTATAGCTTGAATGTCAGAAAGTGTCAAGGATGATTCCAGAAATTTAAAATTAGGGAACAGGACCTTCATAGATATGTCACGCAAAAGATGATCTGTTGAGCTTGATAATGATGTGCTGAGAACTACTATTGAGAAGAATCCAGAGGTAACAGTCAAGGAATTGGCACAATCGATCATTCATCTCATTGAACTATTGACCAGCATCTATGGAACTTTCACTGTACGTCAAAACTAAGTAAATGGATACTTTAAGAGTTCACCCCCAATCTGCAACAGCATGTGGACATTTGCTCTTCCTCACTCTCTTGTGAAAAGAGAGCTGTTTTTGAAACGAGAGTGATTATAGGAGATGAAAAATGAATTCTGTACTAAAACATTAAATGTAAATGTCAGTGACTTTCTGAACAGATTGTGCTTGCAGTAGTGATTAAATCTGGACATTTTTCACATAAGATTTTGCTGAATATTTGGTGGGATATGCAAGGTATAATTCATTATGAACTTCTGCCTCTGAATTAAACCATTATAGAGAAGTAGTGTTTCTGGGTGGAATTCCTTCCTTCCCATTTTTGGGAATTTTTTCATTTTCCTGTTCCCAAATCCCAAGAAAAGTTGGTCGCAAAATCGAGAAAATCAGCTCCTAAAATCCAGTAATACCCACAGTGGGAAATAAATAAACATACTACTCACAATATATCTTTTAGACAGTTTTCCTATTTATTGTCATCAAAAGTTACATTGTGTTACAATGGTTACAATATTACATACCACTAAAATTGCATACATGATACCAGAATCAGATAAACACATAACCAACTAATTTCAGCTCTTGTAAATCGAGCACATTTGATCATGGAAACACAGAAAAGAGTTTGTATTTACATAAAAAAAATTTAATTTTTGCAACCCAGGATTTGATTACAAAGTCATGTTCAGGTGAACTAACTAAGAAAATCTGAAGTAGCTTACCTTAATAAAATATTGCAGTCAAATCCTGGGTTGTGAAAATAAATATTTCTCTATGTAAACACAAACTGTTTCTGTTCTCCACAATGAACAATATTCTGTTTCCACAAAGTGACAAGCAATACTATCAACCACATTTGATCAGTTTGTTTGAGGCTGATGATTGTGATGTATGTTAATATATTATGAGATATATGCAAAAACTCAATGTAAACTATAAAGTTTGATTAAATAAAGTTTGCATTAATTACACTGTTTATATTTTGAGAAAATCTGAAATATAACAGAAACCTAGCAAAATGATACTGTAGTGATCATTTTGCTAGGTTTGTGTAGAGCTCAGGGCAAGAGATGCACTATTCATGAAATTTCAGATGACCTCTATTTATGAAATTTTATTTACTCATTTTTTGCATTGACTTTTTACATATAGGAGTTCTCAAAACTTCTGAAAGACTGCATCAAGGCCACAAAACCTGAGTGCCCCACCTTCATATGGCTTTTCTGTTTATTAATATTTACTGTTATAACCATTATTACAGATGATCAATAAAAATTAAATAAAAAAGATTATTTCAGGAATTCTCGAGAATTCTCAGGAAATATACTTTCCCATATTTTCAATTCCCGAAAGTTCCAAAATGTCAGGAATTTGGAAAAACTAACCTAAATATGATTTTTTAACATTAAACTTAGAAAAGATTTCATATTGAGAGATTAGCAACGATGTTTTACAAAACATAATTATTACAGATTACAAACAACAGAATCAGTAGGATAAATATAGATATTTAATTTACAGTTTATTACATATAAATTTAATTATATTGTTTTAAAAATAACACATTTTAAAACATACTGTATACAATAGGCTGCATATAAAACAGACTTTCTAAACTGCAGATTCATATAATTTACCCAATGAAAAAGTTGTTAAAGTTGTCATGGAAACAAAATAAACATTGGTTTTACATGGAGTTTTTATTACAATCAACAAATATTAAATGCTTTTCAATTTCCATTAATATTAAAAAAAAATTAATATTTATTTTATAAATATTAAAATTAAAAAATTTTAATACAAATGTTACATTCTTAAGAATTGAAAACAAAATAAATTCTTCTCATAGTTGCGATTATGTTATTGCAAGTGCCATAATCACCATCATGTTATTGCAAGTGATAGTTTCATCTTAACTACTTGTATAGTTATGACCATATAATGCTGCATTTTGTGTAAATTAATATTGATTAATTTGTAAATAATAAATCAAAACTTTTCTAATAAATGTTCAAAATCAGTTTTCAGACAAAATGATTGAACATCTGTCATTAAACCTTCCTAACTCTGTTGTTTAGATAAAATAAATGGAATCATCCAAAGCTCTGCAGATTCCAATTCATGCCTAAACTGATCAATCTCATTTGTTTGGAAGCATTGTAAGATAAAATCGAACATCTTTCACCTAGGTGAATACCTTTTTGGAACCAACTGTACATATAGGTATATCCCAAGGCAATTATTTAACCAAAGTTTATAGAAAACTCTCTTACACACTGATAACTAAGACAGATAAGAAAAACTAAGCACCATAAGCAAAGAAACTATTTTAATATGGTAAAACG